>NQII01005340.1:30317-102817 GCA_002778355.1 Clitarchus hookeri
GAAAGCTGAACGGTGCCAGAGCAGGTGGTGAGGGGGGGGGAGAGGGAGGAGAGCTTAATTAATAGAAATACACTCTCACCGCTGGAAACCTGGTACGGCGGGTAGCCTAAATGACCAGCTGTAAACAGGTCCGCCCGAAAATAATCAGACTCTTTTTTTTTTTTCCTGCGTCTTTTCCCTTCCATTTACCACTCGTATCTCGCTTTCGCTACTTTGCTTTAACATCGCGCAGTTAACATTTTTTCCTTCGTGACTTTGAAATAAAGAGTATAAAACCATTGACCCGACCCATTTTCAAGGGAGTCGGATGACGATAAGTTCATGATTCTATACATATATCTTACGCTCTTCCGTTTATAGGCATAACACATAACAATTCCATCAGATTATACTTTTGTTGAACAGTTTTTATTTATGATTACGTATCAAAGATTAAAAAATATAGATTTGTGTAGCACAAATATAAAACAAAGAAACCCAATAAGTATGAAACAATTGAGACGAAAGATATTGGCTTAGTACATTTTAAGGTATATTCAGCTAAATTTGTTTCGCAAAGTTGTAAGTTATGTCACAAATGGAAAATAGGCAAATATTTTCGTGTACTTAATCCGGAAATCATACAGAACTATCCTTCGCAGTTTGAGTACCTATGTCATTAGTGTTAATCTTTCATAACTTATTTTTGTATTAGATTTCTGTTACAAAAATTTTGAGACTCAAAAAAAAAACCCAGTAAAATTGCGGTTTTGGCATGCTTAATGGGGAATATTACTAAAAAATTTTGTCTCTGGAAATAGCATTAAGGGTAGTGCTTATAATTTAAACATTTTTTTTGCAGAAATATAAAGGNTTTGGCATGCTTAATGGGGAATATTACTAAAAAATTTTGTCTCTGGAAATAGCATTAAGGGTAGTGCTTATAATTTGAACATTTTTTTGCAGAAATATAAAAGTATGAATTTTTGTATTCGGCGCCATTAAACAATGTGTAAACATTAGCGGAAAATGGGATTCACAGATTCCGAAACAAATACAATCACAGTTAGTGTTAACGTTTTGAAAAGCGCTACAATTGAAATCTTCAAACGGCTTTATAACAAGTTACATAAATTTCTGGGTTAAAAAAGCATTTCATATTAAAATATGAGCCAGCAGTAAACATTAAACACCTACCAAACTAACCTGTTTTACTTATTTAGCAAATTCCAAATATATTGCTTTAGTTGGTCATTCATATTTACTGCCCTCACGTATGTAAGTGCTTCGCAATGCAAGTGATCTGTGTATATAAAACTAGATGAGACTGAAAATAATTTTGTCAGTTATTTATGTATAATTTAATAGGCGCCGCTTTGGAATGGTCAGCAGCGTCTTCATATTTTCACGCTAGTAATTTATCGCTTCGTATAATGCACTTTTATTGTATAGAGCTTCCGCAATTTCGAAAAATAAATGGCTAACACAAATACTGAAAAAAAAAAAATTGTAACCAAATGCTGAACTGTAATCACATATTTTGTGAAAAATTTTGCTTGTCTTGAGAGAAATTCGGGAAATTTTGGGGGAAATCCTGGCGATTTTGGCAGTTTTTTGAAGGGAAAAAAGGGAAATTTCGAAGGAAAAAATGGCCGCGTGACGTCATCCAAGATGGTGGCCGTGGCTCCGCGGCGCCGCGACAGGGCGCCAGTTTTGCCAGCCTTCTTATTTTCCTACTACTCTCAAGTAGCTTGCGACTGTTTCAGCTACCAAAATTGAACTTTGATGCATCATCATATTACGACCTTTTGGATTGGCAGGAAAATATAACTGAACCGCCAATATTAAAACATGTGAGCGAAGAAGAACTCCTGTTGTTTATCGAACAAAAAGNCAGGAAAATATAACTGAACCGCCAATATTAAAACATGTGAGCGAAGAAGAACTCCTGTTGTTTATCGAACAAAAATGAGAAGGAGAACTACCTTTATTGTGTCAACCATGTCATACGCAAGCAGTTGAAAGAGCAGTCGAAGCTGTGACTGAGGCTTCAATCACTTTATGTGATAAAAATGAGAGAGAAGGCTTCATTAAAGCCCAAATAGAGTTNAAGCTGTGACTGAGGCTTCAATCACTTTATGTGATAAAAATGAGAGAGAAGGCTTCATTAAAGCCCAAATAGAGTTACGAAAATCAACGCCGAAGTTCGATAGCAAGAAAGATTTTGCTGTTATTTAACCTTTTGTTGTATAATTATTTGTGTAATGCTTTAAAATATATATTTCTCTTTATCTCTTTATTAAACATTTACTAAACTAACGATCTCAGTATTTTCATTTTTTACATATCGTTGACTCAAGTGATTTCCTATGCCATACAGTGAGACCTTTCTTGACGACCTTTTTTGACTATTTTGAGATGGATCCGGAGGCAGAAGATGAATTCCGATTGCAATCGAACTTTATATGCTATTTGAAGACATCGTTTGGCACCGTTTTCTAATTGTGCCCAATGAAAAAGTATTTTTTTTTTCGTACATAAGTGACCCACCCTAATAAAGATGTTAAAGCCTGAGAGTATAATTTACGGAGACCATTCAGAAATAAATTAACTCTAACGAACGTCTCGACACACAAGCTTCCAAGGTCGTATACACCCATAAATCAAATACNTTCAGAAATAAATTAACTCTAACGAACGTCTCGACACACAAGCTTCCAAGGTCGTATACACCCATAAATCAAATACACCCAGAAATCAAATAAAACAAGGATTAAATTCAGAAGTAAATTTTACACATAGCCCTACTCCCCATAATTTATTAGGGCTCTATTATTTATTTAAGGTAAAATTTTAAGTAAGGTGTTTAGACAAGTTGTGAATTCATTCTGTTAATACATTCCTTTCTCAATTTCAGAACAGCGGTACCGCAGATTCATGTTCAGCAGCAACCAGCAGTGACGTCACATCTTTATATCCAAAGTCCCTCCGGAGGGCGGCGCAAGCAATGTCCGCGATAGCAGAGGCAGCAGGACACCTGTTCTGACGTCACACGCAGCAATGTCAAGGCGCGCACTTTCATTGCACTGCATCAGCTCTACCGTTTAGCGCAGCTCGCTAGTCGTACACAGGTAACCAGCGGTTTCCACATGTTGCATACACCACTTACACTGAACGCTGTAGATAACAGTAAAACTTTACTCTAAAAATGTATTATTGCTTAACAAAAAATACATATTAATATCACCTATAGGAGGCCTTCAAAATCAAAGGTTCGTAAATTACTATGTATAATGATAGAAAAAAAATGTTTTTAGCCAATGTAAGATTTAAAAGAATTTGAAAAAAAAAAATGTTATATTTCAGTACTAGCAACAATATATATAACTGCTACATTAACACACACAACGTTTGAAACAATGTATTGTTTCAACATGTAGTTATTACATTTTTCTTATTGCATTTTAAGATTTTCATTCTTGTAGAGAAAAAGAAACGTTATTGTAAAATTTAGAGATGTTTATACACAAATGATTACTAGTATTATTGTCATTATTATTAGAGAAACATTTTGTCGTCAAATACGTTATTTGTTACAGTCAACATTTGCTTGGTTATCTTTAGACACTAGTGTATATTAGAATACATTTGATAATATACGTTACTTTAAGTATCATTTCCATTATCCTCTTACGTATTGAAAAGTAGTTGAAAAGCGGCTGCAAACTTTTGCAAAGTTTAAAATATATCCCGTTTACATGTATCCATCCGCCATTTTACNGTAGTTGAAAAGCGGCTGCAAACTTTTGCAAAGTTTAAAATATATCCCGTTTACATGTATCCATCCGCCATTTTACAACGCTACGGAGTGAATTTCAAATCAGGGAAATTCAGCAACCGTAGCAGTCAGTGAGCTGCAACTAATATCAACGTGGAGCCATTTTCGCTGGTTGTGACTGATTTGGCTCCATTACCACTGTGTCGGGTTTAGTGTGTAGTTTAATTACCTTTGTATACTTGTATATTTTTTCCTTGTGTATTAGGGACGTTTGTGAAAACTGTTGTCGGTTAAATATTCATGGGTACGAGCCTCGCTGTCTGGATTTGCCCAGAGATCCACAAGTGCTTTAGCATCCGTCGCCTGCAAATGTTTGTGTACTTGTAATATAGCCTTTTTTTGTACGTTAATATTCATATGAAGATGGAGTAAATTACATGAACAAAACAACTATATTTCTCTAGCTACCTATCATATATTCCTGAGTATATTCGTTTATTTACTGCATACTCCAGAAATGGCTAAATCATGGTCATTATTGTGCTCAGTAAGAAACTAGCACTATTAAAAACATAGTTTAACGGTTTCCCGGTTAACACGCCAAACATATCATAAACCCAAACAGTTTTGTGTTTCTATCCGATAAAATAAGCAGTGCAAATGTTTCCTAATGCTGACTGAAATCATGTTCTTCGAAATTCTTTTCGAGCTATTTTCAGAGGTTTATACAAATTTGCATTGGTTTTTCGCAGACTCGGGAAGAAAAACTCGTTAACCTTATTTGATTACAGAAAGTTGTGTTCAAGTTTGATTTAATTTTTCAACACTGCCGCTTAAAAATATCTTCAATTGCTTAAAGCACAAGCTGTCAGGATGTAAATCTTCCTGAGGTACTTCAAACTAATCCTCAAAGCGTAAATGTGACAGAATATTTGGTATAGTATTATTTGTAAATNATCTTCCTGAGGTACTTCAAACTAATCCTCAAAGCGTAAATGTGACAGAATATTTGGTATAGTATTATTTGTAAATGCATAAATAGACGACGTAACTATTTTGAAATGCAATGTCCTTAATGCGATTAATGCAGTCTCAGCAGTTCATAAAAAAAGTGATAGCAAAATGTTTCTTGGGTTCACAGAGCCTAGATTTATTTTACTCCACTAAAAATAAATAAATAAAAAATAACGCTTTGTTTCGATTGCAAAGACTTTTTTCTACCAATGCCGAGACTTGTAAAACTGACACAAANAAATAAAAAATAACGCTTTGTTTCGATTGCAAAGACTTTTTTCTACCAATGCCGAGACTTGTAAAACTGACACAAAATTGCTACAGATGTATGCTACACTACGATAATCATACAGAAGCATTTCCTTTTAACGTTAATGCTACTCTAAGGAACGATAATTACATAAGTGACGATTTTTGCCTGCGTCACAGCATCTGAAGAAGTTCCACTTGACTTGATGGAGGCGTTCCGGATACCTGTTGAGAGCAATCTTCGTTAGAGCGGCGATTTCGAAGACGCCGAACGAAACAATTATAGCACCCCCCCCCCCTCAATGACTTTTCACGTCGTTATCGGCACAATTTTTATTTCAGCACTCCTGCCTTAACAGTGGCACCCCTCCTCAAGAACCCTCTCACAACTTCCACCCCCCCCCCCCCNATCAGAGCGAATTGCCCGCAGGCGGGCAGGCAACAATGAAGCACCAGGACCGGGCTAGGGGAGGGGTGGTGACGGAAGTGTTGAGGGAGGGTGGGTAGATGTGACAAGGAGGATGCAGTGGCAGACGTGAGAAGTGGGCGCTGCTGCGATAACGGCCCGGGCCTGGATGCGATCGCCGCTTGTAGCCGAGGCTCTCTCTCCCCTGTCACGGCGAGCGCCGCAGCTACACGCAACAATACCTCCAGCCAGCTGCCTGCCTGCCTGGCGGATATGGTCGGCCGGCACGGAACAGCACGAGCGAGAACCACCTGCGTGGGGCCCGTCATTCCAACGGCAGAGCGACGCATTCCGGAGATACACGAGAAAAACCCGGCAAGAACGAATGGAATTGCCGTAGCGGGAGCGAGTAATGTCCAACATAAATAATAATGGCCTTCGGTGTTACGGCGCAACGTTCAGTGTTCTTCCGGGATACAATATGTCGCGTGAGCAATACTTGTGTGCTCGTCCACAATCGACGTGGTTTGACACGACATAGCAGCGTATAAATTAATTCAGCAGTTCACAATCAGCGTTAACGTAAACGGGAGTAGTTTTGTTTGACCAAAGTAAAATAGGCACAGGGTTATTTAACTCAAATGTTCACCCCAAATATCTTCCGAGCCACTTAAGGTATCGAAATTTTGATTTATAGTTCGTAAATGTCACTACGGGTCTCATAAGATATCGTCTATGAAATGTATTACTGAGATAACGATATCAAAGTTGGGTTTATTTAACGGGAATACACTCCCAATACCATAACATATTATTAAGCGGAGAGTTCAGTGGCGTGATTATTTTGAAAATCCGATGAGTATTTCGTGAGATAGGTGTATGCATTTGAGTGTAGCTGTGGTGGGGTAGGTTGCGTCATCCGCTGGGATGTCCAGCGGAGAGTTCTTGCACGTACCTCGTTACACACATTGAACGGAAAAAATGAAGGTATAAATGTGCTCCGTGCGTTACAAAATAATGCACTGCAAGGTTTCGACGCTTTTGTTGAATTGGCGTGGGCTGTGAAACAGACACTGTTGCTCGGTGAATTAACTGTAACCAAGCTATGAAAATGCAATTAAGCACACGTTGTATTTGTCTGTAACACCATCGACGACACCAAAAAGCAGTCCACCCCGCCATAGTGACAGTCAAATGCATACACCTATGAACGTCCCCTTATGACTCAAAAAGTGCCCGTCAGATTTTCAAAATAATCACGTCATTGAACATGCTGCTCAATAACTTGTTACGGTATTGGGAGAAATAGGCATTTTTCTATTTAAAAAATCAAAGTTGATGTTGATATCTCAGTACTTAATTACATCTCTGAACAAACACAGACGGTGTCGTATGAGCCCCGTCGTGCGATTTACGAGTTCTAAATCGAAATTTCGATACCTTCAGTGGTTCGTAAGATATTTGGGGTGAACATATTTTCTGAATTAAACTGTATTTAAATAGGAATTTTTTTAAAATGGAAATTTTGACATCCTTTGTATGACTTTTTTGATTTTCAAAGTTTTGTATATTTATTTAGACAAAACGTAATGAAAATGATTGATAATAGGGTACGATATTTATCTGCTCTTTTATCTCAACATGGTGAATGTCTTACCTACTACGGCAGCAAATTTGGACAAAGAAATTCTGTTGATGGCGAGCAAAAATACTCGAGCGACAGTTGCCAGTTCACTTTTTTTTAACTCGTGTATTCTGACCTCATTTGACGACAGTAATTCCTATTATATTCCTCTCCGAAAGCTAGTTGTTGCTGCTATATAAAACTGAAGTAATCACTCTTTTGTGCGAAGCATTTCGTAAACGCCACGTTAATTTTGAGCGAGCACTTCGAGGTCAGGCTAATATGATATGTTTCGGACCATACCATAATCAGAAAGTACCCTCGTATTTAGCTTTCCTTCATTACAGTGTGAAGTAAAAATCAATCAACGACGTCAACTACAACATTCTCGTGTTTTTTTTTTTTATTCAGCCAAATGATTAGATCTACGCCCGCTTCCTCAGGAACAGTTTATTTTTGCTTTTCGATAAATTACCATAAAATATTTAAGTCACGGGAAGTTTAAAAACTTGAATTGTGTTGTGTCTCTTACTGTTATACTAGTACACAGAAAAACTAATGATCACGGGACCTCCAAGACCAAAACGGACTCCGAGCCGAACGCTAACCAGCTCGGTTCTCGTAAACTGAGTCATGCTGGAATTTTGACGTGAAAAACTACTGGTGTAGCTTTATTTCCAATTAAGCCTAACCATCTAGCGTGCATGGCCATCGAAATTTTACTCAATGTTAAGCAATTTGCGCTAAAGCAAAGAAAATTTGATGTTGAAATGCCATACCTTACATATATTTCTGGGAAACCTGTGAATTAAAATAACGAACTGAAGGAAATTTTTTTTCTGGAAAACTGCTATGCTTTTTCAGTTTTACCACCATGTGGCTTATCTATCTTCACCACCCACCAACAACGCAAATTTGTTCATTATTATGTAGTGTGAACACACAGCCTACGATGTAGGCTATCCCGCACGATTGCAGTGTACTGAATGCGGTATAACGTCTATGAAGATAATCTGACGGTTACCGACCTGAATTTTATGATCTCTGCGAGATGAGAAAACATACTCAGAAAAGAAACTTCCGGGTTGATGTAGACTAATCACTGTGTAAGTAATTTTCCAGTAATTTTATGAAAAAATGTGGTAGTTTTTATGGACAAATGGCAAGAAAATATTTTTTTACATCAAAATTTGCAGAAAAATATTTAGATTAACATATCCAAAATCCACCGAAATCCACTCAACTTTTCCCGCTGTTTCCCCGGAATTTTTTTTCCGAAAAACGCTTACAAAATTAATAAGTCAAAAACGGTGCATTTTACGGCAAATAGTGTAAAGACATAAATTAAAGAACACAAAATGTCCTGTAGCATATTTAAAATTAGCAAAAATCCACCCATAATTTATATTTATTTTCTCAAGATTTGTCCCGGAAAAATATTTTAAAATTTGTTATTCGAAAACGGCGTGTTTAACAACCAAAAGAGTAAAGAGAAAAATTGGAGAACACGACATTTCCTTTTATATGGGATGATTCACAGCATCCGTGTTGGCCCTTTTTCTCAGCAACAACACGACACTGGGGTTTCGCGAAATAAAATGAAAATTATACCAAAATATACCAAGTTACCGTTTTTTACAAACTCTGTAATGTTTCTTTGATGTTTTTTAATTACAAACTCACCACATATATAACAAAAACTGTTAGGAAAGTTTTTACAACCACGGTTAGCCATACTTAAAGCACATGGGCAAAAAGCTGATAAGTGAGGTTGTGTTGACTGAAAGAAAACAAACAGTCGTACAACCACTGCCAACCTAATTTCATTTAGATTTAAGGTATGTTTTAGTATATTAATAATGTTATCAAGTATATAAAAATGTATATAAATGTATATAAGAAATATATAAATAAACTATATAAAAATGCTTAGATATTAGATAAAAAATTAATTTCTCAGATTTCTTATATTAAAATGTGAAAAAATGGTGGGTGTTCTGACTTTTTAATTATTATTTTCGGACTCAGCACACCAAACAAAATAAAAATCCGGCAAAATCATTTTAAAAAAATTTTATCGTTGGCCTGTGTTATCGATTGGTAGTAATTCCATTCCCCCGAACATACCAGAGGTATGGGTACGGGGGGTGAGCTTTGAAATTGCAAATGGGAACAGGGGTCGCATATGGTATCGTTGGAGAGATCACCGAAAAGGAAACAGAATTTACTAAGATAGTTGTTTTCTGACGTACATAGTTTATGAACAATATAACAAAATATGTAAACATATGGTTTTTGACGTGCGTAGTTAACGCACAATAAAATTGAACGAGAACTATTTTTATTCTTACAACAATTAAATGTAAATCAACGAAACATGTTTTTTACATACCTAGTNAAATTGAACGAGAACTATTTTTATTCTTACAACAATTAAATGTAAATCAACGAAACATGTTTTTTACATACCTAGTTTACGTACAGTCAAAAGGACGTCGAGTGTAATGTAAATACCGGTATGGTGAGAGAGAACTATTGTGAAATGGGAACTGGGAACACTCATTCTCACACATCACTCTTCATATGTGTTCTAAATGTTGACCACCTGTATCAGATACGACTCTACTCTCCTTCTTACGTTCGCGGTTGCTCGGCGGACCTCAGAAAAGCTGAGATATCAACATGCTGCTCTAATTCTGTCTTTCATGTCTTCCCTTGTTGTTGGACGCACGCCATAGACGATGTCTTTAATTCTTCCCCACAAACAGAAGGCATTGGGGAAAATATTGGAGAACGTGGTGACCAAACTACAGGACCCATTCGTCCAATCCACCGTCTGGGGAATAACATGTTAGCAACTAGCCGAGCTCTGCGTAAAAAGTGAGCAGGACAGCCAACTTGTTGAAGTCACAGTGTTAATCTCAGGGCGAGAGGGACATCTTCGATCAGCTAATGCAAAATATTCTCTAGCGTGTCTGCATACGCTGCACCATTCAATTGCCCTTAAAAAAATATGGTCCTATGACACGATTTCCGAGAAGGCCACACCAAGTAATAAGGCTCCACACATGCTGATTATCCACTTGACGGAGCCAATTTGGGTTGGNTTTCCGAGAAGGCCACACCAAGTAATAAGGCTCCACACATGCTGATTATCCACTTGACGGAGCCAATTTGGGTTGACTGCAGACCAGTAATGGGAATTATGTATGATAACGTCACCATTACTCTTGAATGTGGCCTCATCAGTCCACAAAATGCTGCGATACAAAGCACAGTCCTTGCTCAGGTACCAGTTGCAGAAATAAATGCGCTTAAGAGAGTTATTATTCCCAAGTTCTTGGTCCAGCTGTACATGGTACGGATGTGAACGATTATCAGCGAGGATTCTCTACACTGTACTTTGATACAAACCTGAGTCGCAGGCAATCCTCCGTGTAGAATCATATGGATTAACTACCATGGCACAAGTACATCAACAGCCCTCTCGTCTCTTACAGGTGGTCTGATGCAACGACGTTTGTTGCGTGTCGGTTGCACTAGCCCAGTTGTGTGCACGTGACATGCAAGACGCTGGAAGACATTGTACGAGTAATGGACGCGCTGTGGGTATCTCCCTGCGTACAAACGGGCAGCAGCTCCGCAGTTCTGACGACATTCTCCTAGTATCATCAGCATGTCAAATGCTTATTCGTTTGTAAACGGCATTCCATTCAGAAAGCAACACCACAGACAGACAAAGTCTGACACTGAAACAACACACACAATTAATGGTGCAAATAAATTTTAGTGAAGTTCTTGAAAGCTTAGATGGTAGGTAGTCGTTGACATTTCATTGGCAGCAATATTATTAGAGACGAAACCATAAATATGTGAAACAGTAGAAAGTCAATTAAAATACACTAGTGACTTACCCGGGATTCTAATTGAGAAAAACTCATAATATTAAGCCAACTTGCAATCAACTGCGTGCAATTAATTAAAATAAGTGACTTACATACTTCAAACATATAAATTAATATAGCCTACCACAGTACAACTTCTCCGCCAAATTTGAAAGAAATCGATTGANTAGCCTACCACAGTACAACTTCTCCGCCAAATTTGAAAGAAATCGATTGACTGTTTCCGAGATACGGAAAAAAAATTATATTATTTAATGTGGGTATATCTTACAAAATGGCAGAGAAATGAGGCTTTGATTATACAATTTTTATGGATATAACTGATACTTTAAGCATACAAAGTTAAGTTTGAAATTTGTTTTGCAGTTTCAAAGATAAAANTAAGCCAACTTGCAATCAACTGCGTGCAATTAATTAAAATAAGTGACTTACATACTTCAAACATATAAATTAATACAGCCTACCACAGTACAACTTCTCCGCCAAATTTGAAAGAAATCGATTGACTGTTTCCGAGATACGGCAAAAAAATTATATTATTTAATGTGGGTATATCCTACAAAATGGCAGAGAAATGAGGCTTTGATTATACCATTTTTATGGATATAACTGATACTTTAAGCATACAAAGTTAAGTTTGAAATTTGTTTTGCAGTTTCAAAGATAAAANATTTTTATGGATATAACTGATACTTTAAGCATACAAAGTTAAGTTTGAAATTTGTTTTGCAGTTTCAAAGATAAAAAATTTGGAACTAAAATGTTTACATGGCCGCCATCTTGAAAATATTTGTGTCTGACCCTCTCAAAATTTATTATTTTACATAGCCTGCCATAATGCTAATTGTTAGCCAAATATGGCAGGAATCGGTTGTTTTTTCGGAGATCACGTGATTTTATTTTGTCAAGTGATACTATTTTACAAAATGATTCACAAAAAAGATTTTGTTTACTCATTTGATTGTTGTAATATATACAGCTATCATGCAAAGTTTCATTGGAATTAATTACATGGGTTCGACAATATAACATACAAAACTAAATTCGCTATATGGCAGCAATTTTGTTAATATGTCTGACATACCTCAAACATATCAGTTAACATGGCCTACTACTTGTTTGCCATATTTGGAAGGAATCAGCCAATTGATTCCCGAGATATGACATTAAAACTGTATTTATTCGTGTCACTATCTTAGAAAATGGAGGACAAAAGAGGTTTCGTGTGGACACATTTGATGTTTGTTTTATATACTCCCAGAAAACAAAGTTAAGTTGGAATTGATTAAATAATGTATGACATACTTGAAACATATTTGTACATATCAACTGCGTCATGACTACTTGATTGCCAAATTTGGTAGGAATATGTCGATTGTTTCCCGAGAAATCACACAAAAGCTTGCTTAATTATTGTACTACTTGTAATAAATTTTACGCTTGTAATAAATATTGTCAACGTACAAAATTTGGATGAAATTGGTCAAACGGTATGGTAGTTATTCCAAATAAACTTAAAATATTTGTATGTCCACCATTTTGAAAATAAGTGCCTATTAAAGTTTAATTACTCATTTTTACCTGGCCTATTATAGTATTTCTTACCTACCCAGTTTGGAGAATATTGGTTGAGTAGTTTTCGTGTTATATAAAAGATTTATTTTTACATGTGGTGCTATCTTCCAAAATGGCGGACAAAAGTGGTTGTTGTTTGGCTAATATAAAGCTTGTTATAGATACTGTTCGCGTACAAGCTGGTTAACCGTTTTGTAGTAATATCAAATAAACCTAAAATATTTGAATGGCAGCCATTTTGCAAATAAGAGTCNAGCTGGTTAACCGTTTTGTAGTAATATCAAATAAACCTAAAATATTTGAATGGCAGCCATTTTGCAAATAAGAGTCTATTTAAGTTTAATTACTTACATTTGCCTGGCCAATCATAGTATTACTTAAGTGCCAAATTTGGCGAACATAGGTTGAGTAATTTTCGAGATATAACGTAAAAGTTTTATTTGTTCATGTGGCGCTATCTTCCAAAATGGCTGATTAACAACAATATTTACCTCTGAATTAAATGCTTACAACTTGCGCTGTCAGTATACAAAATTTGGTTAAAATCGGTTGAATGGTTTCCGAGATATAACATATCGCCCTTAATTTTAAAATGGCCACCATTTTTAAAGTAAGTGCCCGGCATAGTTTAAAGCTACGAAAGTCAGGTTTTCTTACTTAGTACTATATGTGAACCGAGTTTGGTGAAATTCGGTTCACGCATTCAAAAATTGAACGGGGACAAACACACACACACAGACAATACACATATACACACACATACACACGGTCAGGAAAGTGATCTCATAAGCCTTTCTTTCCTTCGGAAAGTAGGCTAAAAAGATCAATACTTATTTAGTACAGAAGGACACATGCGACGTGAAATAAAATACGTAGGTGACTTCCTTGACTCATATTTCTAAGGCATTGCCTCCGCACAGTGAAATTCTGTATTATATTATCGGCTAAGCCATGTTTGTGTAGGCTACCTCTTCTTGAAGGTTTGTACTAGTTTGTCTTGCAAGGGATCCTTCCCCCCCCCCACCCGGGCTTGATTGGGTTTCTGTCATAAATAGAGGGTTTTGATAAGTTCAATAAAAATACAACAAACACAGAAAAAAAAAATTATACATACCAGAATTTTACACACCAACCATGTACTATACCCATACCAGTTCATAGCTGGTGCTGAAAAGTTACTCTTGGAAGAAATGTTGTGGTTTTACTTAATTCATTTCAGATGCTCGTACCTATCGTATTATCATTCACGTTAAAAAAATAATTAATTTTGATGCGGATGCACGTATGTTACACGTAAGAATTCGTGGTCTAGTCCAGTGATTTTTTCGTACATACGTTTAAAAGAGAATGAAGCAGAGTGCGATATATTATACATGCATCTTTATATATATATATATATATATATATATATATTCTCCTCCTTGTTTTTATGTCATTGCATTGCACAAAAATAGATGCGAGTTACGGACCAACTTAATGTCACAGAATTTTACATTTTATAATTCTTATATCGGAGATTATTTTATAAGTAAAAATAGTTACAGTTGTAAAATAATTTTTTTACAACATTAGTGCTTTGAAAGAAACTTCGGTATATCTGTGAGAAGTATGCCGAGATTACAGAGACATTTTGCTGTTTCTAAGAGGACCTAGGTAAGATCCTGAACTGTGCTCAAGTTGGATAAACTGATGAAGAAGTACATTTTCTCGCGCATAATATTCATTTCGTAGGAATTTCAAGCAAGCTACAGCCGCGGAATTGCAACTATGCATGTAAGCGTGGAAGAAAGACGCCCTTAATTTGTCGCGTATGGGTGTGCACGGGTGCAACTTAATTTATTTTCTACGGTCAAGTTTTGAGTTTTGCACAAAAATTTTACCAAATAAATTAAGTTTGCGGTGAAAGTATTAAGTTCATTGCGTGTTTCATAATTTTTTGACCGGATAATAATATTTAAGATCAACGTGCGCTAGTTCTTATTTTATCATGTGGTTGATTTTCTTCATTCTTTTATCTATTAATATAATCTCAGAGTTCCTGGAATATAAAGAGTTTTCAAGCAAGCTGACTCTGCTAGATGCCTTTTAAAAACCCGAACGTTTTCAGGCGGTGTACGACAAACGGATGTTACACACGCACAAACAGTTTTCTATGTGTTTAAATGATTTTACGGCAATTTTTATGAGTTTGCCTATTCTGGTAACTTTGGTTGCTCTGGTACGTTGTAAAATAATCGCAGGTGTGTCCCCAACAGAAGTGAAACCATCTGAATTTAAAAGCATTTTTTTCTTTAAATAAATTTTAGAAGCAATTAATTTTTTTGTTGCGCAGGCACAGTGAGCGTCCGTTTAATTTAATTACATGCTGGTGACGCTATGGGTTCAACTACATTTATATAAGATATGTACGACCTATAATCTACCACAAATAATTATGTGACCCTCTGTAGTCTTTGTCTTAAAACTCTCCTTGAGTTCTGAATTATTTGTTACAATAAAGGTAAAATTTTGACAGAATATAATCAAGTTTCATACTGTGNCCTTGAGTTCCGAATTATTTGTTACAATAAAGGTAAAATTTTGACAGAATATAATCAAGTTTCATACTGTGGTACGACGTTTTTCTTGCAGTAAAGTTACAGGTAATTTAGCGCAGTAAATAAATAGTAAGTGAGCTCAGGTACGGGCATCGTGCCATCGAAGTTAAGTCGGGTAAGAGGTGAATCCTACCAGTTCACGAACACTCAAAACTAGCGTAATTGGTCACTGGCCCTGGAAATACACGGCATGCATGATGTACAACTATTTGCACATGTAAGGCTACTTAATCCCTAGAGAACAACATAAGATAAAACGTGGGAATAAAAAAACTCGATGTTTTCAATTTTTGCAGTGTAATTTAATAAATCAAGGTGGCTCTGAATATATGTAAATTAGACACCTTCCCTAACACATAACCTGTCATGCTCAGTACATTTCTAGGGGCCACGGTGGTGTAGTGGTCAGCCCACTCGCCTCTCATCGAGGAGAACCGAGTTCGATTCCTGGCGAGGTCGCTCCCCCGGATTTTCGCATGTGGTAATCGTGCCGGACGATACCGCCGGTCGGCGGGTCTTCTCGGGGATCCCCCGTTTCCCCCGCCCTTGCATTCCGGCGCTACTCCATGCTCACCTCGCTTCACCCTCGTCGGCTCTCAAGACCTCGATGTTAAGAGCCGCCCAAATCTCTCCACTCCACTCAGTATATTTGATACAAGTCGCAACATAACGTGATGTGTGTACTGGGAAGTATGCCAAGTATGTTAGCATTTGGTTCATAGAGCAGATCTCACTTGCATAGGGTAGAATTAAATGCAGTGTTCTGCACTTTCCCCATTTTTTATGTTTTAATTTGTGTTTTATTTAAACTTTTCGTTTTCGTACTCAATTTGAATAAATAACAGCATGTTACATTGTATTTGCGCTGTCAGGGAGTTGATAATTGATATTTTATAAACATAAATTATCTGTGTATTTAATTCGCGGTTACTTCCAACTTTTATGGAGCCCTGCTTAAGTTCTACTTCCAGGATATTCCTCCGCCTGATGCGAACACAGCTTAACTAAGTCTAGCAAATTGCCCCAAAAGGTATTGCGCTCCGCATTCGTGCGCACTCAAAGTAATAATATTCTTCATTTTATGTTAACAGAAGTGTAAAGCAGTCGTGATACGTGGCGTATTTGGAAAACAACCAGACACGGCATACATGGCGTGATTTTTCAAAGATATGCTTATAAAAGTGCGAAGAAACCGCGAATAGACAATTAGCACGTATGCTNATACATGGCGTGATTTTTCAAAGATATGCTTATAAAAGTGCGAAGAAACCGCGAATAGACAATTAGCACGTATGCTGAATGCAAATTGCGAGGCACCCTACGCCGCGTAGACCAGGACGCTGGGATGTCGCCGAGGAATGCGGACAGAATGCGGGCTAAGGGTTTAAATTGCATCTTCCCTTCTCCTGGCGTGTCCACTCCACCCCCCTCCCCTAGTAAAAGCGCCATGCCGCCCCGGGCCGAAAATGACGTGCCCGCTTCTGCCCTGACAACAATTTAAAGCAAGTTGCAAACTCCGCGCGACCTGAAACAGTCATCACGCGCCCCGCCATTTGTGCGAGTCACGTACGTAATATTACGTCGACAGATTTTTTTTTTATAATTACGCCGAGCTGCCCGAGTTTCATCTTCCCTGTGTGGATTTAGGCCGAACCCGGAATGCGTTGGGCGTCTGTTATCCGACAAATTGTAACAGCAGGCTTTCGTCGTGGGTACACTGAGAGANCGAACCCGGAATGCGTTGGGCGTCTGTTATCCGACAAATTGTAACAGCAGGCTTTCGTCGTGGGTACACTGAGAGATAAATATTTAGTTTCAGACACCAAATAAACTTACTTCTAAAGTATTTGTTCACATTTAATAGTATTTTTTAACTCAACTAATATGCTATTCCTCCAAACATCTGCTTTCGTTCCTTTGAACCAAATAAAGCATTTAAAAATAATTTGTTGGCCATAACATTATTTTATTTGTTTGTTTCGTCATCTACATGTATTTGGTACATTCAACTATTTTGCAAATATGTTCAACTAATCGATTTGGTTGTTGTTAACGTTATAAATATCGTGAACTTTAGAAGTATTAAAGAAGAGTCAAATTAATATTGGTTTGGAGAGAATAAGCTTTTATTAGCTGGAAAAGTAAGATATGTATAATATTACAGAATTCGTGGCAGCAACAAAATCAGCTTGGTCCAGAAGTGGAATTTATTTGGTTGGCTGTATGGTAATTGGGTTATTAGATTGCTTTCATTCGATATTCAGCTCGAAATTTTGTTTATAATTTCTGTTGCTATTGGGATAATAGCAGTGTTTGTTAGTGTAATTATTTATTCTAAATAATGGCGCAAACTGTAGCAATGAAACAGTTTAGACAGAAAACAAAAATTAAAGCTATAAAACTTGAAAATGTTTGACGTAAATGAAAATGTGAACATTTGACGTATGTCAAGAAAAATATAACACTGTTATAAATAAGTACCGTGCTCGTAGTCACGAAGGTGTAGCGTCAGGGTTCAAATGTTCTGGGTTGGGGTCTCGCACCAGCTTTCATTTTTAAAACAGTAACAGAAACTTTAAAATACCTACAGCTGTGCAAATATTATGTTACACCAACCGAATCTTAACACGTTTGTGGCAGTCAAATCAGAACAAAATATTTAACTGCCCCTGTGCAAACAATTCATTTAATTGGGCCAAAAAATAATTTCATTCTGAAGTGGGCGGTGTTCTTTTCGTAAATCAGCACATTGAGCGTGCGTTTAATATTTTCTTAAAAAAAAAGCTGATTTTAAAACTTTTGCTATGCGGTTTAAGCACCAGGTAGACGAGCCCCTTTAAGTAGAAGCAGATATCCTTCTGTACTTCCGTGAGCACGAAGGCNGCGGTTTAAGCACCAGGTAGACGAGCCCCTTTAAGTAGAAGCAGATATCCTTCTGTACTTCCGTGAGCACGAAGGCATTAGGGAATACCAGTGGCGCAGTTCGTTCACAACCCTTACCAAGACTCAAGAAACTCCTTTGCGCCAAGGGGGTCGCGGTGACTGAGCGGTTAGCCTGCTCGCCAAGGCGAACCGGGTTCAATCCCCGGCCGGGTCACTCCCGGATTTCCGCATGTGGAAATCGTGCTGGAAGATGCCGCTGGCGTGGGCGGGTTTTCTTGGGGGTCTCCCCGTTTCCCCTGCCCTTTCATTCTGGCGCTACTCCATACTCACCTCAATGACCCTCGTTGGCTCTCAAGACCTCGCTATTAAGAGCCACCCAAATCTCTTCACTCCTTTGCGCCAAGCTTAACTCCGTTGTATCGAAACCCTCTTCGAGAGGGAATGGGACACAAATAAGTGCTAAACACTATAATTTAAATTTAAAAGTTTCTGGCAGCCAACATACAAAATCCAAGAAAAAGCATTCACAGGCAGAAATTTTTACCAATTTTGTGTATTAATATTTTGCGAAAGGGAGGTATACTATTTNAAGAAAAAGCATTCACAGGCAGAAATTTTTACCAATTTTGTGTATTAATATTTTGCGAAAGGGAGGTATACTATTTAGGTGTTCCTTACGCCGTTAAGATTTTACATTTCTTTGCAGCGCGAGATATCATGTCGAAACAATGCAACCCACTGGTAAAATATTCTCCCACAAAGTTGGCAAAACTGTTACCTAGGATTGCCGTTTATTAGTTCTTGAATGAATAGTGTCTTCAGAACATTTGCGGAATCTAGTTAGGAAGTTTGGCATTAGTTTATAACACTTGCACTCGAAACCATGAGGTACCGTCGTCTTTAGTTGCTGTTAGGGTTGCCAACTGTTCCGTATTGTACGGGATTTCGTATCCTGCGGCTGAAAGTATTATCCCGCATATCCCGCATGGACACAGGACGGGACGTACCATATCCTGCGTCGCACTCAGACACTTCGAAAATAAACTGAATATTAACAAACACGGTGTCAGAAATTTATTTACCACTTCCGCGATTGCATGTAAATTTACACTAATGTTCTAACCCAGTACCACAGATAGGTGCATTTGACGCCAACGCGTCGCATTCGCCAAGTGTTGGTATCGTCTGTTTTAAAATCGATTAAATCAGAAATTCAAATCATACTGAATTAGTACTACTGTTGCAATTATGTAATACCATGTGTATATCTAGAGAAAACTTCGACTGATGGGGCCGCTGTGGCAGAGCGTTATGTTTGCTCACCTCCCACCAAGGTGAACCGGGTTCAATCCCGGCCGGATCACTCCCGGATATTTTCAAGTAGGAATCGTGCCGTACGATGCCGCTGGTCGGCGGGTTTTCTCGGGGATCTCCCGTTTCCCCCACCCTTGCATTCCGACGCTGCTCCATTCTCACCTCATTTCACTCTCATCGGCTCCCAAGACCTCGTTAAGAGCTGCCCAAATCTCCCAACTCAACTCGACTTTGACTCACGTACATATAACATGACTTTTGCACTTTACAGACAATATTTAGAACAGCTTTTATTACAATTCTCTTTGATCATTTCAGGTCCAGATGTGCAACGATTTGTCGCACGGGTCCCTCATNTTTAGAACAGCTTTTATTACAATTCTCTTTGATCATTTCAGGTCCAGATGTGCAACGATTTGTCGCACGGGTCCCTCATGACAAATCTTAAAAAAGTGGGGAATTCTAGTTGCTATGTATGAACACGATACGTCTTAAATCCATGACATTGACGTTCATTACTTTGATTTGCTGGTCCTCGGTACCCGGACAGCTTCGTCTGCGGACGCAGATGTCCTTTCGCGCGCTTGAGTCGTGAAGTTGCGGAGAGGTCGTAATTTACGAAGGTATCGCTGCGGCGCAACACGGAGAAGGGGGGCAGGGGGAAGGGTACACGCTGGAGATGATATGTCTCGCAGCTCGTGGCCGCCCGGTCATCAGCCCGCGGACAGTAAACACCGGTGCAAGAGCGCGATAAACAGTGTTGAGGGGCGCGCGCACAATCTGCTGGAACAGGACGTTGCTGTAGAAAGTGACTGTACAGGTACACTCCGTGCACGCGCGTGACCACCGAGACTTCAAGGGCCTTACAAACTCGCCTGTGACGTCACGACTAGTGGGGTCGAATGTGTTAAGCAAGTGTTGGGACGTATTTTAAATTAAAACTGGCGTCTGTGTATCGATACACCATAGTGTTTCATTTGTGTGTTCCTTAGTATCTTGGAAATTGCTCTGATTGTCTAGGTGTACGTCATTAAGTTGGAGTTGAGAGATTCTGGCAACTCTTAAAAACGAGGTCTTTAAAGTCGATGAGGGTGAAATGTAGTGAGAATGGAGCAGCGCCGGAATGAAAGAGCGGGAAACGGGAGAACCACGAGAAATCCCGCCGACCAGCGGCACCGTCCACCACTATTCCCACTTGAGAAAATTCGGAGTGATCCGGCCGTGGATTGAACCCGGTTAGCCTCGGTGGGAGGCGGGCACCCTAACCGCTCAGCCATCGTGGCCCCTGCACGTCATTAAGTTTCCTGACAATAACGAAACAGTAAATGTTTGGTTGAACGCTATATCGCGAGAGAACTTCGTGGCGAGAAAGTTTTCACGTGTAAGTAGACGTTTGTGTATCAATTAGTAGAAAAAGTGACATCCAAGTAACGTTGTTACTAGTGCTTGTATGGTATGTAATTGCATGAGTAGAAGGTACATTTTTTAATCTCTGCCGTGGCTTTATTGTTTCATGCGATCCACATAGAGGCGGTTTTTGCAGTAGGTTATGTTTATTAAAAAGCTATGTCAGTGATATTAAAAAAATTTATTGAAAGTACTTGAAATTCTTAATTAGTTAGTTTCTACCAATTATTTCAAAGAACGTTGGAATTTTGCGTAATATAATACCTACAAAACTAGCTTCATTCCAAAGAGGTTATGTTTGCAATACCTTCCCCGTTGGTTAACCCTCAATAACAGACGGCGGCACGAACCCCGATAGGCTTATCGCAGCAGCTACACTCCTTTGTAAATCTCCACGCACTCTCGGGTTACCACTCTAGTCTTGACACACAGCTTCACTCGCCCGAGTGGAACGGGACAAGGGAAGTAATGCAGAGCAACACTATCTCATAACGGGGCCGCGGTGACTGAGCGGTTAGCCCACTCGCCTTCCACCAAGGCGAACCGGGCTCCCGGATTTTCGCATGTGGGAATCGTGCCGGACGATGCCACTGGTTGGCGGGTTTTCTCGGGGATCTCCCGTTTCCCCCGCCTTTTCGTTCCAGAGCCGCTCCTTACTCACCTCAATCATCGTCATCGGCTCTCACCACGTCGCTGTTAAGAGCCGCCCAAATCTCTTCACTCACTCACTATTACATAACAGCCGCTGCCAAACGAAAGAAGTGGATTATTTTTTATATATTCAGCGAATGTACCATTAGATCATATTTCTGAACATAGTTTTCTTCTTGCTTGCAAACAGCAACATGAGTAAATACAACAAAAATCAATAAATGGCCACATCTATTCTATACGTTTAAAGAATGTATCATTAAGTAATATTTTTGAACTTCGTTCTTACCTTGCTTACAAATGGCAACATATTGAAAACCGCAAACATTTTGTATTAGTCAGTACCGCCCATTTTATTTTACTGTTTTGTTACAATTCCAAAACAATGGTCACGGCATACGCCTCGCGCTGGATTCGCTACTGTCTTTGACCGAACCCTGCCGTGGAACACTGAAGCAGGACCTCAAGCACTAGTTAATTACAGACATTTGAGGAATTATTGGAGACGGAACACTTATATAGTGTCTACATAATGTGCAAAGCTGATTGTGACATGCGAATTAATAATCCCTCTTTTAAATCCCAAGTATTCCGCAGTGTCATGGAGGTTAAGTCGAAATGAGGGCAAGGAATAATTTTACGACAGTGACAGACAGGTGTTTTGGTGTTTACAGATCTTTGTTCCGTTACGCATTATCCGGAAACGCAGTGTTCCATCTTGAATATCTTCTCCAGTATTTGCATTAATCTAGTTCTTCAGGTACAACTTAAAGGCTGTGAAACAGTCCTTAGGATTCACTTTAGACCATAGATTGGATATACATGTTCACCTTTCTTTTTCGTGATAAACCTGCTGCCGAGATCTGTCGGTCTAATTTAGATACATTCTGTATATCCCATTTGTGTTTAAACTCGGCCATAGAAAGTCTTCAAACATCGAGAAACTAGTTTGCATTCTTTAGTTATTACTTGAGAAAAATTTTGCTTCAAACAAGTTGTTTTTTTTTTTTTTAGTTTTCTGTAACCGTTTCGGTAAAACATATTGAGAATGGGTAAAGAAAACTACATAGAACGTACAAGGAAGTCGTTTAAAACGGTCAGTATCCATGCAGTAATCGCATGAATGTTGTGCCAGAACATTAATCTTTTTTTCGGTAACTACATAATTGTAAAAACTGCACTCTCTGCAGAAACAATAAAAATGTCAAACGATGACAGTGTTAAACGGGGTGAGTGGATTTTTGAAAATGTAAGAATGGAGGTGTAACATACCACTTTTGTGTCTATACTTAAAAAACCACAAGCTTGTTACAAGCAACTTAATAAACCATTAATGAATACTATGAAATAATATCACTTCCCCCCTAATTACAGCATCATTTTTTTAACATAGTGTCGTAATTTTACACGTCCGCCTAAATTAAACGGAGATAATATATAAACTAGTGTTCTAATAACAAAAAAAAACATTATACAAGTTCAATGATTTTTTTTTCACTTACTTTTCAGATCAAACAATACCATATGGCAATATTGTGTTACTACAGTGTATCTCTTTGAAATATGCCCACAGTTGCCAAGTGGCGCCATTAATAAATTACAGAAAACGTTCACAGATGTTGGCTGCCAGTTTTCTTAGCAGAATTGCCTCTTAGCTTTCCTTGAAGGCGCTTTCCATCATATTGCTGTAGAAAGCTTTCGTGTAAAATGCTTTGATAAGTGGCAACACAAAAAATTTTAACTCTTAAAAGTTTTTTAAAATGTTGCTTGTATATTTATGATATTTTATGGCAAAAAAAGAATTAGTGTCTTCGTAATTTTAGTTTCCTTTTTTCAGATGGCGTGGTATTAAACTAAAGTAAACATTCTAAGCCCTCTTTTTTCCGTATCTCCGCAAAACGTACGAGCTTCAGCCACGAACATGTACAGTGGCTCACATTAATATTCGGCCACCTATGAGTATCGCACTTTNAAAACGTACGAGCTTCAGCCACGAACATGTACAGTGGCTCACATTAATATTCGGCCACCTATGAGTATCGCACTTTCATGGCCTTGTGTTACATTAGTAATGAAGATAAACATAAATCATATTGCACAATCATTCTTATGTGCTTTAAATGAAATATAGCTGTAGCCAATAACGAAAATGAGCAATGCAACTTAACAAACAATATGATTTTGTCATCCCATGCTGCATAAGAACGCCACTTTAATATTCGGCCATCATCATTCAAACACAAACATAATCCTCTTTGAAAACTATACACACAGTCTTTTGGTACCTGGTAGCATGGCCATTCTGTTTAATTACTTCTCGCAGGCGTTGTGGCATATTAGCAATTATATTCCTGGTACATTCGGAGCCAATCTTACTCCATCATTCCTTGAACGTTTTCTCTAATTCTTTTGTGGACCTAATTGTTGTAGTACGCAGTCTTCTTTTCAGTTCATCCTACATATATTCNACGTTTTCTCTAATTCTTTTGTGGACCTAATTGTTGTAGTACGCAGTCTTCTTTTCAGTTCATCCTACATATATTATATGGGATTCAGGTTGGGTGATTGAGGAGGTGTGTTAATGACTTTGGGACAGTTATACAAAAGCCAGCTCTTGACAATGTACGACTTGTGTTTTTGGTCATTATCTTGGTAGAACTTAAACGTGTTCCTACTGTCCAGATTATCAGCCCTCTTGTGTAGGTTTGCTTTCAGGGTGTTGAGATGATCTTCCTTTGTCATTGTTTCAACGGCACGTACAGCCTCTCCAACACCTGCTGTAGATATACAGCCCCAGATCATAATACTTCCTCCACTGTGTTTCACAGTAGGTTGTATGTTCCCAGGTTTTAGCTCCTGGTTTGGCTTGCGCCAAATTATTACCCTGCCATCTGAACCAAACCCATTCAATTCCATCTAATCAGCAAAAATAACACCATTCCACCAGATTTCATCTTTGTCAGCGTGATCTTTTGCGAACGTAAGTAGTTTTCTTCTATTTGCCTCATTAATGAAAGGCTTCTTTCTAGACACCCTGCCATTATATCCTGCTCTTCTGATAACTCGTATTATGGTTTCTGGGTGGACGTTCTTTCCACATTCACTGANTACCATTAGATCATATTTCTGAACATAGTTTTCTTCTTGCTTGCAAACAGCAACATGAGTAAATACAACAAAAATTAAGAAATGTCCACAGCTAGTCTATACGTTTAAAGAATGTATCATTAAGTAGTATTTTTGAACTTCGTTCTCACCTTGCTTACAAATGGCAACATATTGAATACCGCAAACATTTTGTATTAGTCAGTACCACCCATTTTATTTTACTGTTTTGTTACAATTCCAAAACAATGGTCACGGCATACGCCTCGCGCTGGATTCGCTACTGTCTTTGACCGAACCCTGCCGTGGAACACTGAAGCAGGACCTCAAGCACTAGTTTATTACATACATTTGAGGAATTATTGGAGACTGAGCACTTATATAGTGTCTACATAATGTGCAAAGCTGATTGTGACATGAGGATTAATAATCCCTCTTTTAGATCCCAAGTATTCCGCAGTGTCATGGAGGTTACGTCGAAATGAGGACATGGAATAATTTGACGACAGTGACAGACAGGTGTTTTGGTATTTACAGATCTTTGTTCCGTTACGCATTATCCGGAAACGCAGTGTTCCATCTTGAATATCTTCTCCAGTATTTGCATTAATCTAGTTCTTCAGGTACAACTTAAAGGCTGTGAAACAGTCCTTAGGATTCACTTTAGACAATAGATTGGATATACATGTTCACCTTTCTTTTTCGTGATAAACCTGCTGCCGAGGTCTGTCGGTCTAATTTAGATACATTCTGTATATCCCATTTGTGTTTAAACTCGGCCATAGAAAGTCTTCAAACATCGAGAAACTAGTTTGCATTCTTTAGTTATTACTTGAGAAAAATTTTGCTTCAAACAAGTTGTTTTTTTTTTTTTTAGTTTTCTGTAACCGTTTCGGTAAAGCATATTGTGAATGGGTAAAGAAAACTACATAGAACGTACAAGGAAGTCGTTTAAAACGGTCAGTATCCATGCAGTAATCGCATGAATGTTGTGCCAGAACATTAATCTTTTTTTCGGTAACTACATAATTGTAAAAACTGCACTCTCTGCAGAAACAATAAAAATGTCAAACGATGACAGTGTTAAACGGGGTGAGTGGATTTTTGAAAATGTAAGAATGGAGGTGTAACATACCACTTTTGTGTCTATACTTAAAAAACCACAAGCTTGTTACAAGCAACTTAATAAACCATTAATGAATACTATGAAATAATATCCCTTACCCCCTAATTACAGCATCATTTTTTGAACATAGTGTCGTAATTTTACACGTCCGCCTAAATTAAACGGAGATAATATATAAACTAGTGTTCTTATAACAAAAAAAAAACATTATACAAGTTCAATGATTTTTTTTTTCACTTACTTTTCAGATCAAACAATACCATATGGCAATATTGTGTTACTACAGTGTATCTCTTTGAAATATGCCCACAGTTGCCAAGTGGCGCCATTAATAAATTACAGAAAACGTTCACAGATGTTGGCTGCCAGTTTTATTAGCAGCATTGCCTCTTAGCTTTCCTTGAAGGCGATTTCCATCATATTGCTGTAGAAAGATTTCATGTAAAATGCTTTGATAGGTGGCAACACACAAATTTTGACTCTTAAAAGTTTTTTAAAATGTTGCTTGTATATTTATGATATTTTATGGCAAAAAAAGAATTAGTGTCTTCGTAATTTTAGATTCCTTTTTTCAGATGGCGTGGTATTAAACTAAAGTAACCATTCTAAGCCCTCTTTTTTCCGTATCTCCGCAAAAACGTACGAGCTTCAGCCACGAACATGTACAGTGGCTCACATTAATATTCGGCCACCTATGAGTATCGCACTTTCATGGCCTTGTGTTACATTAGTAATGAAGATAAACATAAATCATATTGCACAATCATTCTTATGTGCTTTAAATGAAATATAGCTGTAGCCAATAACGAAAATGAGCAATGCAACTTAACAAACAATATGATTTTGTCATCCCATGCTGCATAAGAACGCCACTTTAATATTCGGCCATCATCATTCAAACACAAACATAATCCTCTTTGAAAACTATACACACAGTCTTTTGGTACCTGGTAGCATGGCCATTCTGTTCAATTACTTCTCGCAGGCGTTGTGGCACATTAGCAATAATATTCCTGGTACATTCGGAGCCAATCTTACTCCATCATTCCTTGAACCTTTTCTCTAATTCTTTTGTGGACCTAATTGTTGTAGTACGCAGTCTTCTTTTCAGTTCATCCTACATATATTCTATGGGATTCAGGTTGGGTGATTGAGGAGGTGTGTTAATGACTTTGGGACAGTTATACAAAAGCCAGCTCTTGACAACGTACGACTTGTGTTTTTGGTCATTATCTTGGTAGAACTTAAACGTGCTCCTACTGTCCAGATTATCGTCCCTCTTGTGTAGGTTTGCTGTCAGGGTGTTGAGATGGTCTTCCTTTGTCATTGTTCCATCGGCACGTACAGCCTCTCCAACACCTGCTGTAGATATACAGCCCCAGATCATAATACTTCCTCCACTGTGTTTCACAGTAGGTTGTATGTTCCCAGGTTTTAGCTCCTGGTTTGGCTTGCGCCATACTGTTACCCTGCCATCTGAACCAAACCCATTCAATTCCATCTAATCAGCAAAAATAACACCATTCCACCAGATTTCATCTTTGTCAGCGTGATCTTTTGCGAACGTAAGTCGTTTTATTCTATTTGCCTCATTAATGAAAGGCTTCTTTCTAGACACCCTGCCATTATATCCTGCTATTCTGATAATTCGTGGTATGGTTTCTGGGTGGACGTTCTTTGGTGTAAGTGACTCATGGAGGCACCATTCAAACGTTCGTGATTAAAAGGATCTTTCTTTATTTACCTGATTACAAGACGTTATTCTCTCTCGCTTAGCTTCTTTGTCTGTCGTTTTTGAGGTACCGAATCTGTTCTGTCTTACTTCTGAAACCTTTTTATGATGTCTCCGACAGTGGACCTCAGCAGATTAAAGTGCTCAGCAATTTATCGTTGAGATTTCTTCTTTACATGATGAAAAATGACCAGTTTCCGCTGTTCAAACGTTGTATTCCNTCAGCAATTTATCGTTGAGATTTCTTCTTTACATGATGAAAAATGACCAGTTTCCGCTGTTCAAACGTTGTATTCCTGCCCGACGTCCCATTTTCCTGACTGCCGCAGCCAACAGAGCTACCCAATACAACCTCTCAGTGCAGAGAGCGTGCAGGGAATGACTCGAGGTACGAACGCAATGTGCATCGTGTCTATANCCCAATACAACCTCTCAGTGCAGAGAGCGTGCAGGGAATGACTCGAGGTACGAACGCAATGTGCATCGTGTCTATAATACGCGTCCACCACAACTGGCCGAATATTAAAGTGACGTACTTATGCAGCACGCGAGGACAAAATATTGTGTTTCATTAACTTACACTGCTCATTTCAGTTATTGGCTACTATTGCATTTCATTTAAAGCACACGAGAATGATTGTGCAATATGTTTTATGTTTATCTTCATTTCGAATTTAACGTAAGGCCATGAAACTGCGATAATCATCGGTGGCTGAATATTAATGTGAGCCACTGTATGTCCGCAGCTGTTAGTCATGTTAATGTGTAATAATCTCAATAATTCACAAATAGAGGATAAAATACATACAGTATGACGTAGGGCTAACTGCCAATCTGCTTAGTTGGCATGACGGGACGTTTTACTGGCTGGGACCGACCCATTCTACACGGCGAAGCGCGGTCTTTCCCCGCGTTGCACTCGGCGAGGCCCGGAGTTATGGCGGGGCGCTTTTAAAGCCCCCAATATTCCGACGGCCGGCCGACCGAAGTTTACGGCCGCGGCCATCAAGGATTTTTACGATCCGCCGATTCAGTTTAATTAAGGCAGTGATCCGGGCGCCTCGCTAATGACTGCACTAATCGCCGGCGGATAGTTGCGCACGCGGACAACAGGTGGCGCTGACAACGCGCGCTGACGGATCGCCGGGATGTCGGCACGTCCGTGCGAGAAGTGACTAGGCGACTCCGCGAGACACCCGCTGTCTTAAGGCTCGGCGTGTCGTCCTCAATAGTTTAATTGCGGTTACTTCACACTGTTTGAATGAAAACTTTGAAAATTCACCCATCAATTACGTGTTTGGTTGTTTCCTAAATATGCCATGTATTACAAGCGTGTTATATAAAAGTATCTTATTTTACTTGTATTTAATCTAAAAATTATATCATCCCATTTATAATCAATTCGAGTACAACAGAGAAAAAATCTGTGTTTTGGTAATGCCTATTAAGAAATAATTCCCATGCAAAATATTTTTTAACTGAGTGCGCACGAATGCGGTGCATTGTCCCTTTCGTGTAATAGTCTGGACTCGGTTAAGCTTTGTTTGCATTAGGTGGAGGAAGAGCCTGAAAGTAGAACTTCAGCAGGGCTCCAGAAAAGTTGGAAGTAACCGTCAGTTGACTACATATAGCAGACCTTACATGATCAGTATTAGTGAGTCAGTATCACTGACAGTACACAACAATATTATAGATACCCTACACGATCAGTATTACTGCCAGTATTTCTGTTCAGCATTGTCATGGACGCCAACAAATCAAATGCATGTCTAGCGATAATTGTAGCATTATCCGTCTCGAAACGACACGTTACTCGTGCAAGATGGATGAAAAGGTGGCTCAAACAAAGGGAAAAGTATACTAGCATGAGTTTGTTGTCAGAAATACAAATTTTTGACTTGTCCTGCGATGTACTCAACCTTCACTAACAGTCTACAGGATAATAAAGAATGTATGTATGTATGTATACACAACCCACAATTTACCCAGTGCTGCATTTCGTTTTGCCTAGTTCGTATACAAAGAATACGAAGAATCCCTCAATTTTGAGAGCGTTTCGTAAAACTCGATAAACTGACGCAATAATTCGCGTACGCAGGTTACACACACGCCTCGGCCATGACGAAAATACTGATGCCACAATGCCAGACATCAGTAATACTGACAGTATTATATCAAAACATTCGAATCTTCTTCGGTACTTAACATCATTCCATCATTCCAATTTACACACGATCAGTATTACCGTCGATATTTTCTGATATCGTCAGTAATACTGACCGCGCTAGAGTCTTCTTATCGGATTCCTTCATTTCGTGCGATCTTAAAGTTTCGCGAGTTAATTTTCGAGAGCAGAGTGACGTCACTACGCAAGTAGAGCCAAGCGTTGTCGGAGTTGGAGTCAGTCTTCAACGTGAAGTGCGGGAGCGCGGTCGCTCGTTCCGGGTCGGTCCCGCGTCGCACCTCGACGTCGACGCCGCACAGCTACGCGGACGAGCCACGTTTTCACCCCGGCCAGCCAGCGCAGCAGGACAGCGTGCAGTTCGACTATAAGGTAGGGACAATCTTCTCGTAGTAAATTTTTATGTAGGTGGATGAAAACGTAATTTTTTCGATGCAGAAACCCGTCGTTGCCGAAATGACACGACTTGGTGTCTCAAGACCTTCAGCTATTTGCCTTACTCTGTAGTATAGGCCGTTCAAGTTAAATTGCGCACTTTTGAGGCCCTGGTTACTTTTTACTTTCATCCATTTTTTTTTCAGTTAACTACCTTTTGAAATAAATATTGCCATGTAAGTAATAAACACAGTATGTATATTCCATCGCACTCGGAATTTAATGTTTAAGGCTAAAAAATAATATATTTTTTTACTATTATTCCAAATGAAAGAGCTATCGAAAGTGTTCACTTTACCGTAAATAGCCTATACAAACATGAAATACAAAATATTAACGTAAAATTATGTCTNCTATCGAAAGTGTTCACTTTACCGTAAATAGCCTATACAAACATGAAATACAAAATATTAACGTAAAATTATGTCGCGAATAAAATAGTGTAAACTTAGAAATATCAATACGTTCCTGCCTTTTTTACAACTACCCAATAACACGTAGTGAAAGCAAGCACAGCAAAATTAAACAACTAGTAAAATGTAAATTTTCTAGTCAGGAATTCTTAGCGATTACTATGAAATTGACGTTAGGACACGGAAAACGAAGAATTTATACGTAACATGTGATTTCGAGCCTTAAGGCCATTAGTGAGGCAGTGGAAATGATTACAGCTCGAAATTATGTTATGTTCAAATAGAGGTTATAAGCTTTCTTTTTTAAGAAGTTATAATGGCCTACGGCATGCCCCCACGGCCAACATCGACGATTCCAAACGAAACACACCAAAAAAAGATGACAAAATCTGCATAAGAAGAAATATCCAAAAACTGAAGGTCCATTTGACTCACGAAACGGTCTAAACGGCACAAACACACAATGACGTCGCTACCCCGGCGCCGAGGTGCAAAAAACAGAACCGTCACTGATGGCGGTTATAAGCTCAGTTCTAGGTACATTCATGATAACCGTGGAGACTTAGGAAATTCACGCGTGGTGTCGTAACGTCCATCACAGAGCACTTCTTTTGTTTCACATCATAGTCAAACAAAAAACCAACGAAAGTAAAAGCATAAATTAATAGGTTGACCTATTTTTATAAACATTTTTGCTTAGCAGTAATTACAATCACAAGTAAAATTAAGCCAATTTTTGTGACATGTTAGTAAAAGAAATTATTTTTGAGCCAATTCAACAAACATATTTCAATATTAGGTTTCGTATAGTTAAACTCTAAATTCGGATCAGTTGAAAGTCACTGATTCACAGTGAAATTCAGCTGCTCGAATCAGTGGAAAACTACTGATTGTTTAAGTGAAACTATTTCACTGATTGAATAAGTGATGGCCAACTGCGTGCGGTGATTTGAATATTGTTTCTAATGAATTTAGCCAAATAATTGCCGGAAATAAACGTATTTCAGATAGTTACTATTAATATTGCGCAAATTACCGTAATTTAAAAAGGTAAACATTTTTGTGGCCCCACCACCTGCACTTTGCTTTTTAGATCCGAACTACGAATACACAGTTGGATAGGGAGAGGTAAATATACACATAGGCTCACGAAATTATGCCGTCGCTGCCCCGTGTACTTTAAAATTTCGTATTACTGCACAGTTACTAGTAAACAAACCTGTCTGCAGACATTATATCGACGGTGGAAAGGGAGAAAAAATACCAAGTGACATGTAGCCAACTTTTCAGAAGAGCCAATTTAAGTTTATAATAAAATAAAATAATTTATATAAAATCTCCTATTTATTATATTGGCGGGATTCCTACTTAATGTGAAAGCTGTTTAGACACTTTGTTAACTGCCACGGATAGATACTCGTTTCGCTTGCTATTTAAGACGTTAGTGTCGCCTAGTAATATTTTAACCAAAATCACAAACCGGAAAAAAATTACCAACCGACAAGCGACTCTTACTAACAGAATAGGAAAACAGCCCCATGTAGATATTTGTGCAGACTTGAGCGTGGAAAAAAAAGCCCTAAACAATAGAAACACGTTCCTATGATCAGGGTAACGTTGCTTAACGCTTCGTGATTTAATAGTGTCCATCTGGGACTTAATAACCAAGGTTANAAAATCACAAACCGGAAAAAAATTACCAACCGACAAGCGACTCTTACTAACAGAATAGGAAAACAGCCCCATGTATATATTTGTGCAGACTTGAGCGTGGAAAAAAAAGCCCTAAACAATAGAAACACTTTCCTATGATCAGGGTAACGTTGCTTAACGCTTCGTGATTTAATAGTGTCCATCTGGGACTTAATAACCAAGGTTANTTCCTATGATCAGGGTAACGTTGCTTAACGCTTCGTGATTTAATAGTGTCCATCTGGGACTTAATAACCAAGGTTATATTAGTTGGATCTCGACCTAAAAAATTTATACCAAGCGGTAAACCAGCGGGACTCGCGTGTTGACTAAACGACGTTTCGTCGCACACTGGTTGTTTTTTTGTTCCCAACAGCCACTCCAAGACCACTTTGCAGCATGGTCAAACGATAATGCAAGGTACGCGCGGATGGCTCAACCTCCGTTTTAATTCAGATTTCGACCCGCAAAATATATCTAAGCTACACACATAATATAGAAAACGGCAGGTTATATTTCCCTAAGCGACAAATGTAATCTCTCTTAAATGAAGGGAAAAAATTACTAAACGACATGTTTTCGTAAACGAGACTTCGTATAAAACATCTAAATGCCCAATGACAAATATTTAAGGTAAGGTAAAAAGGCTGAAGTCAGAAAAAGAACCAATTTTCGAGAGGGTAAATTTAGCTAACTAAGTTATTGTTTTCGTAAGATCAGGAAAAAGAGACTAAGGCCACAATAGTGTAAATGAAAGACATGTACAATTTACTAAGTACAGAAACAATTTAGAAAAACGTCCCAAATGTAATATTTTAAAAATATCAACATTTTTGTCGCTTGGTCGCCGAAAACTGTAAATAATCAACAAAATGCAAAACATCTAAGCGACAGCAGAAGCTTGAGAGTAGGACTAATCGACGCAGACTTTTTTTTCTATTCCAGTGATGTATGTAACTCAATATCGGCCAAATTGTCGCTTGGCATTTTTTTCCTTTCAACCATCGATATGTATTATCCACCATCACAAATGTTAACAAAACAGATTTCTCATGCCGAAAATTAATTGCACATGTCTTGTGACACACCAGCGTGTTTGATGGTGTTAGTCTGGGTCGCTTAGCGCAGTCCCCTGTACGAAGTGACATCTAGTNTTGTGACACACCAGCGTGTTTGATGGTGTTAGTCTGGGTCGCTTAGCGCAGTCCCCTGTACGAAGTGACATCTAGTTTCCTTGTGTAGCTACAATATTCGACAGACATGGACTGTCCAGCGTAAGAAAAGAGATAATATATGGTGGTTATATTTAAGCTTGTCGGTTGGCTCTTATTTATTATTACGGAACCAGCTATTTACATTAAGAATAAATAAATAAATAATTATTTAGTTTTATTTGAGTTTCGTGAGTGATGTTTAAAAGCTGTTATTTATATTGAATNAATAAATAAATAAATAATTATTTAGTTTTATTTGAGTTTCGTGAGTGATGTTTAAAAGCTGTTATTTATATTGAATATAAAACGCCGTCTACGAGAGCTTGCAAGTTATTCTAAATTTAATTTGGTGCCTAATTTCTACAAAGCAGGTTTTTCAAAACCAAATTAATTACTACAAAATTTTGTTAATACTTAACTACTTCTAATATTGGTTCCTGCTTTATTATTCCTGCTCTGGTATTGTCATCCACGCATCTGAAGCAAGTCGTGTAATTGAAAAAATGTTCATAGTCTAGTATNTTATTCCTGCTCTGGTATTGTCATCCACGCATCTGAAGCAAGTCGTGTAATTGAAAAAATGTTCATAGTCTAGTAGATTTATCAGTTAGCATAGTAAACTATCACTCGTTATATTTACGGGGTCTTCGCGAGGTTGAAAGGATTGCACCGTCAGAGTCTTCTGAGCAGTTTAGAATGAGTGATATGCATCTCACATTAATAAGCATCATGCCCTCAGCACTTCAGTACCTCGTTGGATACACTTTTTGTCTGATCACTTCTTTCAAACGCGTCTGCATGTTGGAAGTTATTTTCTTGGTCTATGTGATTCCATTCTTCCGTCAGCCACCTCTTCAATTCTTCTTTCGAGGTAACCGGTATCCGCCTGACTCTGATGTTAAGTTCATCCCACAGATTCTCAATAGGATTGCTAACTTTGGCAAAGGCAAGTCTTCTATTCCTGTTAACTTTGCTTACATGTGGTTCCTTCCTGGCAGCTCTGCCATGGAAACTCGAACCGTTTGTGGGTCCACGTGTGTTTCACATTTCTGAAGTAACTCTGCGTGTAAAGTAATTTTCGGTGCACTTAATCTTGGATTACATGTTATTTTACGTATTATAGACCTTATCTGCGTTCGTTAAGCTTTCTTGGTCGCCTTTTCTGTGGTAGTGAGTCAATTTTATCTTCCTTTACATATAGTTTTATTAGGTCACAAACTGTACTTTATGGAATATTTACTATTGACGGAATATTCCTCTGAGATAAGCCCTTAGCACGATGGAAGATTAGTTGTCGTTCCAATGTTGTATTGCAACTCTTGCGCTAAATCTGAAAGAAGTATTGACTAGCAACGCAGAATGACACGTGAGGTGTACTCGCGCCTTCCTTCGGTCTTGGCTGTGAAGAATGTGTGGCCACATTGCAGTGCTTACTGCTGACGAGTTTGACCGTATATTAAAGTGACATGATATGGCACAGCTTTAAAGCAAATAATGACTATGCACCATCGTTTTTAGTTTATATTATATGCTGCTAATCAATTACTGCACATCAGGCATTCCTTTCTATAGTTGGCACGTAACATTCCTCCGGCACGTATGCGATGACAATATTAGCTTACAACTTTCATACACATATCCGACCGAATATTATAGCGAGTATCTGTATGTTATATATCCTCATTGAAAGTTTGTGGTTTAAAATTGTATGCCCTTTCTTTTCGCTTGTAGTTTAATTGGTAACATTAGGATTGCTTAAACAAATAGAACGTATGAGTGCACTCGCTTCACCGCATTAAATGCGGTTTAAACCTTCAAACCGCACACTGTGAAGGGCCTGCCACAATCGAGCAGATGTGTCTGTCTGATCTGTCCGAGATGTCACCGTTACAGCATTTTATTGGTTCACGTGACCTGCGACGTCAGATGCTGATAGTGAAGACGTGAGGTGAGGTGATGACTGGCTGGAGATGGCTAAACTTCGTATTTCGAGGTCGGACACGTTAGACTGCCTCATCAGCATCTGTCGTCATCAGAACCTAGACCAATTAGATGGTTTGTTTATACACTGAAGTGAGAAAGCGCGCGAAAAGTTTCGGTTCTTACATAACCTATTTAAAAGCTAATATATTCGTTTAGTTGTTTCGATACGAAGAGCTAGACTGTTTGCTAAGTAATGCAGTGCGGCTAAGGTAATTTTTAGGTAATATAAATGACTAGCAGTATAATATACTGCGAATAAATGTCAAAACAGACAGAAAATAGTAACGTGGAAATGTAAACAGAAATGGCGACATGTCTTTTCCAACTGCATCGATCAGACAAACAGCATGCAAGGCTCGTCGTGATCGTTAATCTGCATCAACTGACAGCACGGTCGAACAGCTCGGACAGACGCATCTGCACAATTGTGGCAAGGCCATGATGGTTTCGTAAAAACGAAATGAAAGACTGAATGTTGCTACCTTGAAAAATGGTGTTGTGGAACACGAATCTCACATTTTAGAAAGTGTTTTTATTTAATTTGAAACACGTTGTTTAACGGCGATTTTTACACGAAGTTTGGCAGCCATTTTTACACGTTTAACTTATCCATCACTAAAAGAACGATTCACTGACAAACAGTGAAAAAAATTGCTTATGAATCGGTGGAAAATATCACTGAACCAATAAGTGAAGGAAACCGGATATTTTATCAATAATTCATTCGTTAAAGTCACTGAAGTGACTGCTGAATAAGTCAGGTACTGTTAACTGATTGAATCAGTAAATCTGAATCGGTGAGAATTTCAGAGTGCACGCCATTCCCATTACTTGGTTCATTAATTATTATGAACAAATAAAATCTTAATTTCTACACTTTCCTATTTGTAGGGGACGAAGTATTACACATTCTCGGCACTGCAGCAAGATTCAAAATAATAAATATTTATGTTTATGAAATACACACTGTGCAACTTGAAATGTATTAATAAATGTAATGTGTAACATTTCACTAATATCAAATTTAAAATGAAACACGCAACAATGGCTTTAACGAGGTCCTTCTCAGATTTTAACTTCCCAAAAACTTGTAGTACTTGCCTNTATTAATAAATGTAATGTGTAACATTTCACTAATATCAAATTTAAAATGAAACACGCAACAATGGCTTTAACGAGGTCCTTCTCAGATTTTAACTTCCCAAAAACTTGTAGTACTTGTCTGCAAATAGAAGGAATCAGATGTAAAAAAAAATACTACCCCAGTAGCTGTTTTCGACTTATAAACAGGATGGAAAATTCAAATTGACCTAAACTAACCTNAAAAAAAAATACTACCCCAGTAGCTGTTTTCGACTTATAAACAGGATGGAAAATTCAAATTGACCTAAACTAACCTTTTGTTACTACAAATCATCTGAAACAAGAGAGAAATAAACCTATGAAAACATGGAGAGACAACTTGTGTAGACAGAACAAGGTTTTAAGCCTAATCCATGCAGTGAAGAATATTATAAAAAGAAAAAATTGCAACTTAGTGAATATGTTATGTATAAATGCACTGACTAAAACAGTATTCCATCACTAACCTTCTGGGACAAGATATATGAGACCCTAATAACAGATAGATATAAAACGTGAGAAGATGAGAGAGTCTCCTATACTTAAACCATGAAGTGTAAATTTTTATAATAGCAAGAAAAAAAAGCAACTTAGTGGTTGTACATTTTGTATGACTGCATTGATTAAACTAGTCTTCCCTTAACAAAGTTTGGAATAAGAGAGGCGTGTGATGGCATAAGAAGAGATGGAGAGATAACTTGAGTAGATGGAACAGGCTACTAGGCATAAACCATGGGTGAAGAACTTTATAGTAACAAGGACAAATAACAACTTAGCGAACTTCTATTATTTAAAGCTGCGTTTAATTCAATCATTGTTAAGTCATTTCAGAGAAAATGCGGACGATAACGAAGACTACGCGGGTGTAACGTTACTGCCGACACAGATTTCGGAAATTTCAAATCAGCATACGCTTCTCTGAAACTAATCCCGAAGAAAAGGCGCAGCTGCCAAGCGGCGACACTGNCGGAAATTTCAAATCAGCATACGCTTCTCTGAAACTAATCCCGAAGAAAAGGCGCAGCTGCCAAGCGGCGACACTGAATTGCTGCTTAAAATAACAGGTGTCCCCGAGCGTTTGAAGGTTTGTTTGCGTTTGAAGAGATCAGACTAAGAGTTCGACCACAAGTGTGTGCACATTTTACGACAGCAGGAATCTCAGACTTGTTAACTTCGTGACCAATTCTTCCGGAGTATGTTCGTAACGAAATGCACTAGACGCATCAATCATATTCATATACGCGCATTGGACACGTTATCCTTCAACACATTTACAGGTTTATATAATTTATTTTAACTTCAATGTTTTTCCTTGCTGTAATTTTTTTTTTATTTTTTTTTTATTATGTTCCTGCACGAGCAATTTTTATGTATTCGTGAGCGCCTATTCAGTTAAAATGCAACAACTCGGGAACTGTTTTCTCTAGAAGGCTGTGGTTTATCTTGAATTAAAGCAGAAAAGTGTGTTGCAAATATTGGGTGCATTCGTTGTTATAAAACCAGTAGCTGAAACCCGTCGGATCGGGGCTCACGGATGCATTTCCTTTACTTACCCTTTCTTTCTGGCAAAAAAAAACCTTGAATCTGCACATCGATATAGTTAACACACACCACTAAATTTAATATAAAATACGGATGCAGACTCGGTTTTTTTTCATAGAATGATTTAATGTCAGCGATAGGTTTTGCCGTGTTTGCAGACCATTATTCAGTTACCTATAATTAGAGCTCTCAGTATTGCATGTAAAGGCTGTTCACGGTAAACTGAGCACTTCTAAAAGCCCTGCTTAAGATCTACTTGCATGCACATCGTGTACTCTTCTACTATATGTATTAGTAACACTGCTACGTCCTGATCACTTCATTCATGCCCCAGTCAAGTGAAACTGTGTAATTATTATAAAAGTGAAAATGTTATTTTTTTTATTCTTGCTCTTTTATGCAATAAAAATCAGAAAGCTAAAGAAGATAATTTCGGTATTCACAAATTTAACGTTAATAAATTAAACTGACTTTTCCACGTCGTTGCCAACTTTAACGGACGTATGACAGTCAATGTGCCCGTTAAAATACATGCAGGTAGGGGCAGTGGCATTTTTCAAAGGTTGATTTCAAAAGAGGTCAATTAACCGTGAACAGCCTATAGCAAGCTAGACTTGACATTCCTCTACAAACTCTAGCTACTATCGTCGTCCCTGTATTGAATACTGCCGTAGTGACGAGCCTTTTAACTGAATCTTCCTGAACATTTTGGGTAATCAAAGCAATTTAAACTGCAGCAGTATGAGAAGAGCTGTTGAACGGCAAAACTTACCGCCTGATACCCAATATGCCGTAGCAGTGTTGTCTGGAATGCGAGATACGTAATGTCGCAATTTGGGCATCTCTCCTTACAGCCACGCAACAGTAACATTTATGCATCTGTGTTTGTATAACTTGAGATATCAGGTCAGGGATTCTCTCTCGTGTACGTCCCTTCAAACTTAGGGATAGTTGTCTCGATACAAAACTGTACACATTCTTCTGCTTGTTGTGTATTGTCGAGCGTACGAGTGATGTATAACAACTTCCTACTGCGCCGCTTACTTTCTCAATGTACTTGGCGTTTAGCTGACATGAAACGACGCCACGCGAGTCGGCTATCCTTTGACTGGCACACAGCGTGAGAAAATAGCTTAAAACTTTCAATTGTGATGAGAATATGTATGTTTTCTACTTAAAATCACACGTAAGTAGTGCGATGAACAATTTTGACACATTAAAAGAAACAATTAATAAATGCATAAATACGTGAGACACATCAAAGATACGAACACAAGACAAATATTCATACCTTTTGTATGCGCACGAGGACACCAAAACATGAAAATCACCTGAAATAAAAATGCTAACTTCTTCAAATTCTACACAAAACATAACACATTCAGTTGGTGCAGAAAAAATTGTGATTTTATTAAGAAAAATANAACTTCTTCAAATTCTACACAAAACATAACACATTCAGTTGGTGCAGAAAAAATTGTGATTTTATTAAGAAAAATAATGTACGTGAAGAGTAACATTGCTTGATAATAGTAAACGGAATCGGTTCAGAAAGAAATGTTTAATGAAATATCCATTGAAAAACTGCTGTCATGCCAATAGTAATTCATTTGTGAAGAGATAGGTAAAAATAAATCACCTCTCAAAATAGTAGCAAACAAAATTGATAATTTACGTGAGAATCAAAGTGTAACTGGCTCATTTATTTCTCAGCGTTTAATATTAATAAAATGTTCGTGGTTGTAGCACGGCTTTAGAGCAAGAAATCCCATCTACTGGCTTCTGGTTAGCGTCCGAAACAAAATTAACGACCTGATTAAATTCTGAAAAATCAATTTAAATGTCCAAATGTCTNTTCTGAAAAATCAATTTAAATGTCCAAATGTCTCTCTCTCTCAAATTTCACAAAAATTTAGTAATTCAAAATAGCGTAGAAGAGTTTGTTGCTCACGTACGTAAAATCATGTAAATTGGTATTACCAAGCCTTATGCAGGTCACACTTAAGTTTCGGTGGAGAAGGCAGCTGACGTAGTTGAAGCACTTCAAAGTCTAATTGCTATGCGGTTTTTGGGCCTCTTCTTATCGTGCCCCGCATATTTAATGCGACTAGGCGCCTCTCAAACACCTCCTCTGCCATTACGATGGGCTGTAATTGAAATTTAAAAGAAATTCTTGCAGACAAGACTTTACGATGTACCGCTCGTCATGGCGTCTGAGGAGAGAGTAATTAACAACGGGGTTCACACGGGGACGCTAATTAAACGGAAAATTCCAAAAATACGTCACTTCTTGATACGTTACAGTCTTGTCAGTTCTGTAGGTAATACATTCCTCCGTGGCCAAAACTGCTGGATTAAACCAGGTAAAGTGCAATGAGAAAAACGATGACAAAATATTTCGCACTACCAAAGATATTTGAGCTCAGTTCACATAACAAAATGAAAAAAAAGAAAGAAGTAGAACTGTCAAAATACGTGAAATGTAAACAAACCAATATATATATATATATATATATATAAATTTAGAGGTGATATCCTGAATTCAAATTCTAGCTTTGCCGGAGAAAGTTTCAAAATAAATAAACATTCAACTCAAAAGAAATTAAAACGTAAATAAAAAGCTTTAAAAGCTGCAATCGTTACAACCTTTTCTACTAACTTCATAACTGTAATCAAAATCTTATGCATAGTTACATTTTAAATACTAGGTCTTACAATGTGAGGCTGAAGGTAACTACCAAATGTGTCATTTTGATATCATACTTACCTTCGGAAATCACAACTTAAGCTGACAATCTCTCGCCCAGGCATGGTCAGCCCTACATATACAAAATAAAAACAATTTCATTTTTAGAAAGTTCCACAACGCTGCGCATCGTCGTCGTCGGGAAACACAAAAAGTCTTGTGACGTCATGAGCACAGTATCGCGCTTAGGAATTGCGGCCACCCGAGCAGGCCGGAACAGAAGTCAGTTGTCGAAGTACGTTGTGGCACTCCTCAATGTGAATGTAGGAGTTCTGAACCAGGTGTGAATCATATCCCGTTTCAATGTCCGCAGCTGTGACATCGTACACTTTTCACTAATCGCTTAATACGGCATGGATATTATCCACCCTACAACCGAGAAAGTCTCTTATATCCGCCTAACATTCATGTGTATGATGCTATTTATGACTTTCTATTAGCCAATGGTGTCATGTTGCAACTCTAATGGCGCTTTGTCTTCCATGCCTCTACATTCTCCAAGTTCTTAAAGGCAAGTCGTCAGATAGTCTGACTTGACCTGCCAGCTGAGAAGGACGTCTTGATGTCCGCCTGTGTTCTTTGGATCTCTTGGTCTTTCCTGCTCTCCATCTTACAGTGCTTGAAACTGTACCAGTCTGGCGATTGGTGAAGATTCTCAAGAGAATGGCTATTTATAGTCCTATGACTCCCTGCCCGATGTTCTGATTCAAGTATATATCTACAAACATTTCCTGGACTTTATTTTGTTGCATTTTGATCTTTTGTGAATTTCCTTAACGGACGTAAAAGCGTTTTGACGTAAGGTCTCGTTCTGGCTGTCCGTTATACGAGGCCAAAAATAAAGTAAAGCAAAAGTCGATGTACGTCAGGTCGAGTGCAGACGTATGCGGGCCGGTCTTCCGCGTTTAATCGAGAGCATTCTACCTCGTCGCCTCCGTTGTTGGCGGCATTCGCCGTAGCGAACAGCCCATCTGCCATGTAGATTTCCAGCACGATGAATTTCGTCGCAAGGTAAGGTGCCAGCGGCTTCATATTTCAAGTGTCCCAAATGTAGAACAAACAGTGCTGTCGGGCAAAATAGATGGACCACGCATTTATGCAGCCAGTTCGAATTTCGGCGAAAAATTCTCAGAATGTAAAATTAACACTACCATGAGCCTGGTCACTTTATTCATACGTCGGCCAAGTGAAAATTAAAAATTATTATGAAAGTACATATAGTGGCTCACATTAATATTCGGTGACCGATGATTATCACAGTTTCATGGCCATATGTTACATTTTAAATGAAGATAAACATAAAACATACTGCACAATCATTCTTGTGTGCTTTAAATGAAATGCAATAGTAGCCAATAACTGAAATGAGCAATGAAAGATAGTGAAACACAATATTTTGTCCTCGCGTGCTTCATAAGTACGTCACTTTAATATTCAGCCACCACAAGCACGATGTGCATTGAGTTCGTACCTCGTTTCATTCCCTGCAAGCTCTCTGCGCTGAGAGGTTGTATTGGGTAGCTCTGTTGGCTGCGTCAGTCAGGCAAATGAGTCGTAGGGCAAGAATACAACGTTTGAACAGCGGCAGCTGGTCATTTTTCATCATGTAAAGAAGGAATTTCAACGATAAATTGCGGAGCACTTGAATCTACCGAGGTGCACTACCGGATAAATCATAAAAAGGTTTCAGAAGTAAGACAGAATAGATTGGGTACCTCAAAAAGGACAGCCAAAGAAACTAAGCGAGAGAGAAGAACGTATAGTAATCAGGTAAATAAAGAAAGATCGAAAATTAGTGCTTGCAAACTTACCACGGAGGTACTCAATGAATGTGGAAAGAACGTCCACCCAGAAACCATACCACGAATTATCAGAATAGCAGGATATAAAAGCCGGGTGTCTAGAAAGAAGCCTTTCATTAATGAGGTGAATAGAAGAAAACTACTTACGTTCGCAAAAGATCACGCTAACAAAGATGAAATCTGGTGGAATGATTTACTTTTGCAGATGAGACGAAATTGAATGTGTTTGGTTCAGATGGCAGGGTAACAGCATGGCACAAGCGAAATGAGGAGCTAAAACCTGGGAACATACAACCTACTGTGAAACACAGTGGAGGTAGTGTTATGATCTGGGGTTTTATTTCTTCAGCAGGTGTTGGAGAGGCTGTACATGTTGATGGAACAAAGAAAAAGGAAGACTATCTCAACATCCTGAAAGCAAACCTACACAAGAGGGCTGATAATCTGGGCATTAGGAATACGTTTAAGTTCTACCAAGATAATGACCCAAAACACAAGTCGTAGGTTGTCAAGAACTGGCTTTTGTAAAGCTGCCCCAAAGTTATATAAATTATATCCTCAATCACCCGACCTGAATCGTATAGAAAATCTGTGGGATGAACTCAAACGATGACTGCGTGCTACAACAATTAGGCCCACAAAATAATTAGAGAAAAGGTTTAAGGAAGAATGGAGTAAGATTGGCTCCGAATGTACCAGGAAAATGATTGCTAATATGCCACAACGCCTGCGAGAAGTAATTAAACAGAATGGCCATGTTACCAGGTACCAAAAGACTGTGTGTTTAGTCTGCAAAGAGGATTATGTTTGTGTTTGAATGATGATGGCCGAATATTAAAGTGGCGTACTTATGCAGCATGGGATGGCAAAATCATATTGTTTGTTAAGTTGCATTGCTCATTTTCGTTATTAGTAGCTACTGCTATATTTTATTTAAAGCACACAAGAATGATTGTGCAATATGATTTATGTTTATCATCATTACTAATGTAACATAAGGCCATGAAATTGCGATAATCATAGGTGGCCTAATATTAATGTGAACGACTGTATTTTAGAATTGTGCTAATTTTTCACGTATTGCGCATGAAAAAAACCTGAAAGCAAAATAAAACGTTTCAATATTCACAAATATTTAACCTAACACTTTGATTCTGCACTAAGACGTGGTACTACTTTCCGTCTTTACCACTTTTACTGGGCGCGTGCCGGTCAGTGTGATTGGTGAAACACATGCAGGTAGGAGCAGTGACATTTTTCCGAGGTTGATTTCGAAAGTGCTCCATTTTACCGTGAACAGCCTATATTAGAAATAACCTTACCTTGACGGATCTGCGCGAGGCGACGGGACCCGGGTTGCTCGCGCCAACGCCAGTTGTCGCAGTTGCAGTGCGGCGCGGGGGATGTAATGCGAGTCGGGGACTAGATTTGCTGTTAATCTGACGTCGGTAACCGAGTGTGAAGCTCTCGCGCTTGATCGGCGTTGGCCTGGGAGGGTGTACGGTGGTTGGGAGGGGGTCGAAGTCGCGAGCAGATCGCATGGAAAACAGGCGGGCAGGCGCGCTCCGATGGGCCATGCGACGCCCAGCAGGCCGTGACTGATCGACACGTGGGTTTGAGGGGTTGAAGAGGGGATGCCTAGTCGCCCGGACGGTAGGTCCATGGCGTTCTTACCCCTCCTGGTAGTCCTATTAGCTCCACCACAGAATTTGCATGAGGTGATATTTCATTTGTGCAGCTGGGGTCTTAGGCGCCAATATAAGGAGGGGGGGGTCAAGAGAAATTCAGTTTTAACCATGATAGGGTGCAGTGATAAGGGGGAAACGGGAGCACCCCAAGAAAACCCACCGGCTAACGGCAAAGTCCACGACGTTCTAATCCTTCCGGAATCGAATGGAGTGGGAGATATTTGGGCGGCTCTTAACATCGTGGTCTTGAGAGCCGATGAGGATGAAAGTGAGGTGAGTATGGAGCAGCGCCGAAATGCAAGGGCGGGGGAAGCTGGACAGCCCCTAGAAAACCCGTCAAACTTCTTCAAATTCTACACAAAACATAACACATTCAGTTGGTGCAGAAAAAATTGTGATTTTATTAAGAAAAATTATGTTCGTGAAGAGTAAAATTCCTTGATTATAGTAAACGGAATCCGTTCAGAAAGCAATATTTAATGAAGAAATTCATTTAAAAACTGCTGTCATGTCAATAGTAGTTCATTTGTGAAGAGATAGGTAAAATTAAATCACCTCTCAAAATAGTAGCTAACAAAATTGATAATTTACGTGAGAATCAAGGTGTAACTGGCTTGTTTATTTCTCAGCGTTTAATATTAATAAAATGTTCGTGGTTGTAGCACGGCTTTAGAGCAAGAAATCCCATCTACTGGCTTCTGGTTAGCGTCCGAAACAAAATTAACGACCTGATTAAATTCTGAAAAATCAATTTAAATGTCCAAATGTCTCTCTCTCTCAAATTTCACAAAAATTTAGTAATTCAAAATAGCGTAGAAGAGTTTGTTGCTCACGTACGTAAAATCATGTAAATTGGTATTACCAAGCCTTATGCAGGTCATACTTAAGTTTCGGTGGAGAAGGCAGCTGACGTAGTTGAAGCACTTCAAAGTCTAATTGCTATGCGGTTTTCGGGCCTCTTCTTATCGTGCCCCGCATATTTAATGCGACTAGGCGCCTCTCAAACACCTCCTCTGCCATTACGATGGNGGGCCTCTTCTTATCGTGCCCCGCATATTTAATGCGACTAGGCGCCTCTCAAACACCTCCTCTGCCATTACGATGGGCTTTAATTGAAATTTAAAAGAAATTCTTGCAGACAAGACTTTACGATGTACCGCTCGTCATGGCGTCTGAGGAGAGAGTAATTAACAATGGGGTTCACACGGGGACGCTAATTAAACGGAAAATTCCAAAAATACGTCACTTCTTGATACGTTACAGTCTTGTCAGTTCTGTAGGTAATACATTCCTCCGTGGCCAAAACTGCTGGATTAAACCAGGTAAAGTGCAATGAGAAAAACGATGACAAAATATTTCGCACTACCAAAGATATTTGAGCTCAGTTCACATAACAAAATGAAAAAAAAGAAAGAAGTAGAACTGTCAAAATACGTGAAATGTAAACAAACCAATATATATATATATATATATATATAAATTTAGAGGTGATATCCTGAATTCAAATTCTAGCTTTGCCGGAGAAAGTTTCAAAATAAATAAACATTCAACTCAAAAGAAATTAAAACGTAAATAAAAAGCTTTAAAAGCTGCAATCGTTACAACCTTTTCTACTAACTTCATAACTGTAATCAAAATCTTATGCATAGTTACATTTTAAATACTAGGTCTTACAATGTGAGGCTGAAGGTAACTACCAAATGTGTCATTTTGATATCATACTTACCTTCGGAAATCACAACTTAAGCTGACAATCTCTCGCCCAGGCATGGTCAGCCCTACATATACAAAATAAAAACAATTTCATTTTTAGAAAGTTCCACAACGCTGCGCATCGTCGTCGTCGGGAAACACAAAAAGTCTTGTGACGTCATGAGCACAGTATCGCGCTTAGGAATTGCGGCCACCCGAGCAGGCCGGAACNGAAACACAAAAAGTCTTGTGACGTCATGAGCACAGTATCGCGCTTAGGAATTGCGGCCACCCGAGCAGGCCGGAAAAGAAGTCAGTTGTCGAAGTACGTTGTGGCACTCCTCAATGTGAATGTAGGAGTTCTGAACCAGGTGTGAATCATATCCCGTTTCAATGTCCGCAGCTGTGACATCGTACACTTTTCACTAATCGTTTAATACAGCATGGATATTATCCACCCTACAACCGAGAAAGTCTCTTATATCCGCCTAACATTCATGTGCATGGTGCTATTTATGACTTTCTATTAGCCAATGGTGTCATGTTGTAACTGTAATGGCACTATGTCTTTCATGCCTCTACATTATCAAAGTTCTTGAAGGCAAGTCGTCAGATAGTCTGCCTTGACCTGCCAGCTGAGAAGGACGTCTTGATGTCCGCCTGTGTTCTTTGGATCTCTTGGTCTTTCCTGCTCTCCATCTTACAGTGCTTGAAACTGTACCAGTCTGGCGATTGGTGAAGATTCTCAAGAGAATGGCTATTTATAGTCCTATGACTCCCTGCCCGATGTTCTGATTCAAGTATATATCTACAAACATTTCCTGGACTTTATTTTGTTGCATTTTGATCTTTTGTGAATTTCCTTAACGGACGTAAAAGCGTTTTGACGTAAGGTCTCGTTCTGGCTGTCCGTTATACGAGGCCAAAAATAAAGTAAAGCAAAAGTCGATGTACGTCAGGTCGAGTGCAGACGTATGCGGGCCGGTCTTCCGCGTTTAATCGAGAGCATTCTACCTCGTCGCCTCCGTTGTTGGCGGCATTCGCCGTAGCGAACAGCCCATCTGCCATGTAGATTTCCAGCACGATGAATGTCGTCGAAAGGTAAGGTGCCAGCGGCTTCATATTTCAAGTGTCCCAAATGTAGAACAAACAGTGCTGTCGGGCAAAATAGATGGACCACGCATTTATGCAGCCAGTTCGAATTTCGGCGAAAAATTCTCAGAATGTAAAATTAACACTACCATGAGCCTGGTCACTTTATTCATACGTCGGCCAAGTGAAAATTAAAAATTATTATGAAAGTACATATAGTGGCTCACATTAATATTCGGTGACCGATGATTATCACAGTTTCATGGCCATATGTTACATTTTAAATGAAGATAAACATAAAACATACTGCACAATCATTCTTGTGTGCTTTAAATGAAATGCAATAGTAGCCAATAACTGAAATGAGCAATGAAAGATAGTGAAACACAATATTTTGTCCTCGCGTGCTTCATAAGTACGTCACTTTAATATTCAGCCACCACAAGCACGATGTGCATTGAGTTCGTACCTCGTTTCATTCCCTGCAAGCTCTCTGCGCTGAGAGGTTGTATTGGGCAGCTCTGTTGGCTGCGTCAGTCAGGCAAACGAGTCGTAGGGCAAGAATACAACGTTTGAACAGCGGCAGCTGGTCATTTTTCATCATGTAAAGAAGGAATTTCAACGATAAATTGCGGAGCACTTGAATCTACCGAGGTGCACTACCGGATAAATCATAAAAAGGTTTCAGAAGTAAGACAGAACAGATTGGGTACCTCAAAAAGGACAGCCAAAGAAACTAAGCGAGAGAGAAGAACGTATAGTAATCAGGTAAATAAAGAAAGATCGAAAATTAGTGCTTGCAAACTTACCACGGAGGTACTCAGTGAATGTGGAAAGAACGTCCACCCAGAAACCATAATACGAGTTATCAGAAGAGCAGGATATAATGGCAGGGTATCTAGAAAGAAGCCTTTCATTAATAAGGCAAATAGAAGAAAACGATTTACGTTCGCAAAAGATCACGCTGACAAAGATGAAATCTGGTGGAATGATTTACTTTTGCAGATGAGACGAAATTGAATGTGTTTGGTTCAGATGGCAGGGTAACAGTATGGCGCAAGCCAAATCAGGAGCTAAAACCTGGGAACATACAACCTACTGTGAAACACAGTGGAGGTAGTGTTATGATCTGGGGTTTTATTTCTTCAGCAGGTGTTGGAGAGGCTGTACATGTTGATGGAACAAAGAAAAAGGAAGACTATCTCAACATCCTGAAAGCAAACCTACACAAGAGGGCTGATAATCTGGGCATTAGGAATACGCATACGTTCTACCAAGATAATGACACAAAACACAAGTCGTAGGTTGTCAAGAGCTGGCTTTTGTAAAGCTGCCCCAAAGTTATATAAATTATATCCTCAATCACCCGACCTGAATCGTATAGAAAATCTGTGGGATGAACTCAAACGATGACTGCGTACTACAACAATTAGGCCCACAAAATAATTAGAGAAAAGGTTTAAGGAAGAATGGAGTAAGATTGGCTCCGAATGTACCAGGAAAATGATTGCTAATATGCCACAACGCCTGCGAGAAGTAATTAAACAGAATGGCCATGTTACCAGGTACCAAAAGACTGTGTGTTTAGTCTGCAAAGAGGATTATGTTTGTGTTTGAATGATGATGGCCGAATAGTTAGTGGCGTACTTATGCAGCATGGGATGGCAAAATCATATTGTTTGTTAAGTTGCATTGCTCATTTTCGTTATTAGTAGCTACTGCTATATTTTATTTAAAGCACACAAGAATGATTGTGCAATATGATTTATGTTTATCATCATTACTAATGTAACATAAGGCCATGAAATTGCGATAATCATAGGTGGCCTAATATTAATGTGAACCACTGTATTTTAGAATTGTGCTAATTTTTCACGTATTGCGCATGAAAAAAACCTGAAAGCAAAATAAAACGTTTCAATATTCACAAATATTTAACCTAACACTTTGATTCTGCACTAAGACGTGGTACTACTTTCCGTCTTTACCACTTTTACTGGGCGCGTGCCGGTCAGTGTGATTGGTGAAACACATGCAGGTAGGAGCAGTGACATTTTTCCGAGGTTGATTTCGAAAGTGCTCCATTTTACCGTGAACAGCCTATATTAGAAATAACCTTACCTTGACGGATCTGCGCGAGGCGACGGGACCCGGGTTGCTCGCGCCAACGCCAGTTGTCGCAGTTGCAGTGCGGCGCGGGGGATGTAATGCGAGTCGGGGACTAGATTTGCTGTTAATCTGACGTCGGTAACCGAGTGTGAAGCTCTCGCGCTTGATCGGCGTTGGCCTGGGAGGGTGTACGGTGGTTGGGAGGGGGTCGAAGTCGCGAGCAGATCGCATGGAAAACAGGCGGGCAGGCGCGCTCCGATGGGCCATGCGACGCCCAGCAGGCCGTGACTGATCGACACGTGGGTTTGAGGGGTTGAAGAGGGGATGCCTAGTCGCCCGGACGGTAGGTCCATGGCGTTCTTACCCCTCCTGGTAGTCCTATTAGCTCCACCACAGAATTTGCATGAGGTGATATTTCATTTGTGCAGCTGGTGTCTTAGGCGCCAATATAAGGAGGGGGGGTCAAGAGAAATTCAGTTTTAACCATGATAGGGTGCAGTGATAAGGGGGAAACGGGAGCACCCCGAGAAAACCCACCGGCTAACGGCAAAGTCCACGACGTTCTAATCCTTCCGGAATCGAATGGAGTGGGAGATATTTGGGCGGCTCTTAACATCGTGGTCTTGAGAGCCGATGAGGATGAAAGTGAGGTGAGTATGGAGCAGCGCCGAAATGCAAGGGCGGGGGAAGCTGGACAGCCCCTAGAAAACCCGTCAACCAGCGGCATCGTCCGGCACCCCTTGTGAAAATTCGGGAGTGACCCGGCCGGGGATTGAACCCTGTTCGCCTAGGTGGGAGGCGAGTAGTCTAACCACTACACCCCCCTGCTCTAGGAATCGAAGAATACTGTGCAAGCGCACTAAAGGCACACGACTGCACTAGCTTGTGGCTTGTTTCTGGTCAATTGCGCAGATTGAGTGTGTCCTAGGCCCTTCACCGAGTAGGGCAGTGCAATGGCAAACCCTCGGACTCGCATTCGGGAGAACCTGGGTTCAAATCCCGGTCCCAGGCCATCCCAATTTCGGTTTTCCACGATGCTCCAAAGTTACTACAGGCGGACGCTGGGATAAGTTCCTTGCTTATAGGCCATTGCCGATTTCTTTCCCGTTTTTGATTCTCTGAGCAGCTTGCTCCGACTCAAATGACTTCGCTGTCAAGGCGTTAGGCCCTTCACGCGGTTTATGCCCATAAGGGATCGGTCACTGTCTTGGGTGTGTCCCTGACATGGAGCCGAACGTCTGCAGCGTGTAAGATAGCGTGATTCACACATATAATGGGGAGGTCGCGATAGGTCCCGTGTGTCGAGATCTTGGTTGAACTGACGGCGGGGTCACACCCGACTCCTGACTTTGCAATCCATCGCTGTTACATCTCAGCTTAACTTTAACCCCCTTCCCTCCACCATGGGCGCTGTCTTCTGTAAAACTGTCGACTGTTAAACATCCTCTAAATGCCTCGGTGCAGCTCGTCACATCATTGGTTCGCAATTAAAACTGTTCCAGAGCCAAACTTTTTCCGTCTTCTTTATTATGGTTTTCTAAGATATCGACAGTAACTTTATAAGAATAAATGATTTGAAAAATAAATCTCGTAATTTTTTAAAGCGTAAAAATTTAACTAACTCCTGGTTTATGCAAATTTTAGAAATTTATTTTAACAAAAAAAAATTCGTCTTAGTCACAGTTTGTTGAAATTACAGAGGTGTTATGTTGCAAATTGTTTGAAATCCGACTCTTCGTACACATGCGGTAACCGTTTGACTTCTGTCTGTTCAGGATTCGAATTCTATCTCGAAAGTAAAACTGGCGGTACGGGTGAACCAGATATCAGATTTCCAAGAAACATTCATGTGCAGTACCATTGACCCTGTCCAGACAAGTGTTCTATAATATTCTTCAGAATTTCCCGGTAATAAAATATTCTGAGAATCTTTCAGATACAGAAATTTTTTTCCGTTACTTGTTGCCAACGTTTGTGTTTAGTACTCCATACAGTGTTCTTGTTTAAATTCTTTCAGTTACAGATATACATTTTTTTTTTTTAGAGCTTGTCTTTGAAAGAACTAATTTACCCGAACAAGCGTTATACATAAGTATAAAGCACTGAACTGAAAACGCGCATTATTTTTAGGCTGTACGTTATGACGATACAACTGAATCAACTATAAAGTAAAATGTAATTGAATTACACTGAAGAGCAAAACAAAACTGGTACACCTGCCTAATATCGTGTATCCCCCCCCCTCCTCCCCCCGAGCACAAAGAAATGCCGCAAGACGACGTGGCATGGACTCGACTAATGTCTGAAGGTATGCAGGAGGCGATTCACACCATGAATCCTGACTCCTGACTTTGCAATCCATCGCTGTTACATCTCAGCTTAACTTTAACCCCCTTCCCTCCACCATGGGCGCTGTCGACTGTTAAACATCCTCTAAATGCCTCGGTGCAGCTCGTCACATCATTGGTTCGCAATTAAAACTGTTCCAGAGCCAAACTTTGTCCGTCTTCTTTATTATGGTTTTCTAAGATATCGACAGTAACTTTATAAGAATAAATGATTTGAAAAATAAATCTCGTAATTTTTTAAAGCGTAAAAATTTAACTAACTCCTGGTTCATGCAAATTTTAGAAATTTATTTTAACAAAAAAAAAATTCGTCTTAGTCACAGTTTGTTGAAATTACAGAGGTGTGTATGTTGCAAATTGTTTGAAATCCGACTCTTCGTACACATGCGGTAACCGTTTGACTTCTGTCTGTTCAGGATTCGAATTCTATCTCGAAAGTAAAACTGGCGGTACGGGCGAACCAGATATCAGATTTCCAAGAAACATTCATGTGCAGTACCATTGACCCTGTCCAGACAAGTGTTCTATAATATTCTTCAGAATTTCCCGGTAATGAAATATTCTGAGAATCTTTCAGTTGACGATAGTTAACGACGTGGCCTTTTCAGATACAGAAAAAAAAATTTTCCGTTACTTGTTGCCAACGTTTGTGTTTAGTACTCCATACAGTGTTCTTGTTTAAATTCTTTCAGTTACAGATATACATTTTTTTTTTTTAGAGCTTGTCTTTGAAAGAACTAATTTACCCTAACAAGCGTTATACATAAGTATAAAGCACTGAACTGAAAACGCACATTATTTTTAGGCTGTACGTTATGACGATACAACTGAATCAACTATAAAGTAAAATGTAATTGAATTACACTGAAGAGCAAAACAAAACTGGTACACCTGCCTAATATCGTGCAGGGCCCCCCGAGCACAAAGAAATGCCGCAAGATGACGTGGCATGGACTCGACTAATGTCTGAAGGTATGCAGGACGTAATTCACACCATTAATCCTGCAGGGCAGTCCACAAATCCAATCTGCGCCAATTTGAGAAAGGGTTGCACGTCTGTCACGTTTAATGATTCTCGTCAGTCGTCGTTTGTCCCGTTCTTTCACGATCTTTTTCCGGCCGCAGCGATGTCGAAGATGTGATGTTTTACCGGATTCCCGATATTCACGGTACACTCGTGAAATGGTCGTACGCGAACATCCAAATGTTATCGCTACCTCGGAGATGCTATGTCCCATCTCTCGTGCGCCGACTATAACACCACGTTCAAACTCACTTAAATCTTGATAACCTGCCATTGTAGCAGCAGTAACCGATCTAGCTGCCGACCGCATCGCGTTACTCTGATTGGTTCCATACCTCTGTTATTTGCATACGCACGCCTACACCAGTCTTTTTGGCACTTCAGTGTATTAATACACACATTTCTGATGAAACTGCTTTCCGTTACTAAATATATTTACCTTTTTTTTTTAATGAATATGATTTACAAAAGAATTCAATGTCATCTACGTCTAGTGAACTAAATGCTGCAGTTATGAGTTACGCTCTATGTAAATACGTATATGTATTCGATCGAAGAAGTTGAATGGTAGAATGAACTAGCTGACTCAGGGGCAGAGAGGTGGGATGTAGCAAGGAGCAGCCTTCGCTATCTTGAACTACAACAGTTCATGCTCTGTCATTCCTTTAACATTTCCGCCATATTCAATTAAGTCATTTTCGCCTTAAAACAAAAAACGTTTAAACTATCAAGAAAATTCAAAATATTATTTTGAAAACTTATTCATTTGTTTTCCTGCTTTATAATTCGTATTTTACGACTTGTCTTCTTAAAACCATCTCCTAAATATTTTACCTTTTTTTTATTTTTTATTTTACAAAATTATAAAAATCTCCGAAAATACACCATATCTTTTGTTACATATTACAATGCATTTTTTAAAAAAAATCATTAAACAAACATGAATAAATATTTTACATAATATTTAATTGGAATTTCTAATTTCATTTGTAAATTTCTCTGTGGCTTAGACATTACGCAGCTATTATTGCATTTTCTGTTTCTNTTTTTTTTTTTTTTTTTTTTTTTTTTTTTTACAAAATTATAAAAATCTCCGAAAATACACCATATCTTTTGTTACATATTACATATTACAATGCATTTTTAGAAAAAAATCATTAAACAAACATGAATAAATATTTTACATAATATTTATTTGGAATTTCTAATTTCATTTGTAAATTTCTCTGTGGCTTAGACATTACGCAGCTATTATTGCATTTTCTGTTTCTNTTGGAATTTCTAATTTCATTTGTAAATTTCTCTGTGGCTTAGACATTACGCAGCTATTATTGCATTTTCTGTTTCTTCATTTTCAGATTAAATATTTTTCAGTGCATGAATAAATTACTCTACATATAACTGTCTTCGAAAAATATACATTTATATGATATGAAATTTTCCCATCGTCACATTCGGGATTCAGTCGGACTACTTGTACTTGTTTTAAATGTGTGAAAGAACCAAAGTGCATATGCTTAAAATAATTAGTGTAAAATATTTTCTGTTTTAAACAAATTATTTTGTACTAATTACATAATAATTTGTTAGTAATTACGAAACAAGTTGGCTTCATTTTGTCAGTTTCTATTTAATAGTAACTAAAAAATAATTTTCATATCGCCTAAACCAAACTGGTATTGTTCAACTACACGAAAATATTCTGTAACCAACATAGTATTTTTTATGCACAAGGACAATTATAATGTACTATGACGCCAAATGTCGCCGGACACCCCTTTTCTCCCAATGAACATGCCCAGAATTGTTATGCACTAACATGCCAAAAGTCGTGAGATACAGGTTTAGTATCGTTTAGGTTCTTCCATAGCCCGGAGAAATACAGCAACTCGTCGTGGCATCCATTCCACAAGTAGACGAAACACCTGTGGAGAGATGTTGGCCCATGCCTTCTGGATAGCTACCCACGGCTCCCTGCTATTTGCAGGTGCGGGGTCTTGGATGCAAATAGATCTCTCCACCACGTACCATAAATGTTCGATGGGGTTCATATCGTGTAGGTGAAGTAGCCACAGCTGTCTTTATAGTCCTAGAACCAATTTNACCATAAATGTTCGATGGGGTTCATATCGTGTAGGTGAAGTAGCCACAGCTGTCTTTATAGTCCTAGAACCAATTTTGGACAACTTAAGCCAATGACATGGCGCATTATCGTGCATCGTTTTGAGGATGCGTGAAGTCCATGAAGGGCTGTAGTACAACGTCATGACCAGCACACACTCGCGTGATGTCGGAGAACAACTGTCTGGGCACTTCCAAGACGTAATGATAGAGTGGCGTCACAGACTACATTTACATACTGCTATCCAATGACTNCCCATAAATGTTCGATGGGGTTCATATCGTGTAGGTGAAGTAGCCACAGCTGTCTTTATAGTCCTAGAACCAATTATGGACAACTTAAGCCAATGACATGGCGCATTATCGTGCATCGTTTTGAGGATGCGTGAAGTCCATGAAGGGCTGTAGTACAACGTCATGACCAGCACACACTCGCGTGATGTCGGAGAAAAACTGTCTGGGCACTTCCAAGACGTAATGATAGAGTGGCGTCACAGACTACATTTACATACTGCTATCCAATGACTTTAGGCATGTCCGTGTATAAGCGAAGGCACAGACGCTTCGACACCTTACGTGTGTTTTTTTTGTTGTAATGAGTAAAAGGAGAAAGTAGTGTATTTTTGGAAGAGGAATGATTGTAGGGTTCCATCAATTCGGGAACTCCGCCGGAGATATTTCTGAGCAGTTAAACGTTCCTCGGTCCGCTGTTAGCGATGCCACTTTAAAGTGAAACGTCATTGAAAGCACTGACTCCAATCGCCGCTAGCAGGCCCAAGAAACAAACTAATAGGTACTGATGAACTCTGAAGTGTGTTGTGCGAACTGTTATGAATAAGCCAACTCCGGACAAGTCAAGCAAACTGCAGTGACGAGTCGGTATCCTGGCCAGGGGAAGAATCCAAAACACGTTGCAACAATTATACTTTGTAAAACATAGTACCGAAGCGCCCGGCGGCACAGTATTCGGGACGATTACGCCACCAGGAAACTACACAACGCTTGGAAACACTTTGAATGGGGTCTGTCCGTGGACTCATGCCAAGAATAACAGCTCTCAAGATGCAGCTTCAGCTCTTGTTGCTTCTCGTCATGACATTCAGCCTACGGCAACAGTACATTCTGGTTAAACATGGCTCTACAATGTCTTGATCCTCCCTCTCCAACGGCTTATATTATTGTAATTTTTATTTAATATAATTAAATCGCTATTCAGTATTGTGTAGAACTTCAGTTTAGTTATCGTACACATTCCCTATTCTACTCAGTTCAGTTAGAAACATAACAGAACAAATAGTTAGACAGCCATGCCAATCATTGCAAGTAAACAGCTCAGGTACAGAGGCTAGTGTTAGGTCTCTCCGGGAGGTGGCAACCCTTGGTTTTCATTGCTGTGCCGCTTCCAAGAAGCCAATAATCGCACGCGCCAATGCCCCGCTTCCTTTGGAATGGCGCAGGCAACGCCGTGAACTGTGTAACAGGCGAAGGAAGGTCTTATGCAGTGATGAGTTACAGTATATGATATGGCAATTGTGTGGAAAAGGTTGGACCTATTGGACGCCTGTAGAACGTTGTTTTCCTGAATGTGTCGGGTCGGTAAAAATGTTTGATGGCGGTACTGTAATGGCGCATTCTATTTCTCTTGGTTTGGACTGGGGACTTCAGTTTTATTCTATGGGTCAACGAAAACTGTAATAAACCAAGNGCATTCTATTTCTCTTGGTTTGGACTGGGGACTTCAGTTTTATTCTATGGGTCAACGAAAACTGTAATAAACCAAGAAATTAATACAGTAACACGGTTCTTACGCTGTGATGACAGTTTGGAATAGCCCTTGCTCTATCAGCGCTATAATACTCCAGTCCATAAAGCAAGATCAATTGTGTCATGGTTTGAAGAGAGTCAGGAGGGATTGCTTAACTGGCCCGCTCTATAACCTGAATTTGATTAAACAGAACTTTCAGTATGTGCGATGAGTTGGAGCACTGTTAGCAAGGAAGAAGCCATCTACCAACAAACAAACATCAACTACTCATCATGCTACCGGAAGAAAGTAGTAAATTATGTAAAATGTGTAGCAGAACTTAGGAGACTACCACAAAGGGTTAACACTGTAATAACACCATGGGATGTCGGAAATCTTAATACACTATTGTTTGTGAACATTGCAACACCCAGACAGAATGGCCCGAATGAATCCAAACTCTTAGGATGTGTAGAGCAGTGTACCGGCAATCAAGTGATTACACGCAGGCCCAGCTGAGCCCTCTTTTGTGTGACGGGAAAGGTCATTGTTACGCCAAGTTCAGTCAGTGAAAAGCCGTCAAACGAAGTGAAAGCAAATACCAGTATGCCTCGTCGGCGTCAAAGGGAGCCGTATCAGCATGTGAGTGAGTTTGAATACGGCAAAATGATCGATCTCCGGGAAACGGGTTTGTCATACCGTGACATTTCGGCTCGTACGGGGCATGCTGCTACGACTGTGATATGTGTGTGGAACCAGTGGACAGAAGAGGGTCCTACACAGCGATGAGCGGACACTGGATCATGCGATGTGACCACAGGATGACCGCCATCTTGTCCGCATGGCCATAACGGACCGTATAGCCTCGTCCATAGTGTTGGCTCAACACTGGAGTACTGCAACGGGCGTGGATCTGTCCGCGTCGACGGTTCGNGTATAGCCTCGTCCATAGTGTTGGCTCAACACTGGAGTACTGCAACGGGCGTGGATCTGTCCGCGTCGACGGTTCGTCGCCGTCTACTGCGGGTTGGACTGGTGACACGCATTCCATTGCGTTGGCTTCCATTGTACAGAAACCACAAATGCTTCAGACTGCAATGAGAACGTGAACGCCGTCACTGGCNTATAGCCTCGTCCATAGTGTTGGCTCAACACTGGAGTACTGCAACGGGCGTGGATCTGTCCGCGTCGACGGTTCGACGCCGTCTACTGCGGGCTGGACTGGTGACACGCATGCCATTGCGTTGGCTTCCATTGTACNCTGCGGGCTGGACTGGTGACACGCATGCCATTGCGTTGGCTTCCATTGTACAGAAACCACAAATGCTTCAGACTGCAATGAGAACGTGAACGCCGTCACTGGCGTGCGGAGTGGCAAAAGGCAGTGTTTTCGGATTAGTCCCGCTTCAACCTGCCCTACAGTGATGGCCGCATACGTGTTAGACGCTACCGTGGTGACCGCAATCTGGCAGCCTGCATTGTGGAGCGGCATAGCTGACAAACGCCAAGTGTGATGGTTTGGGGTGTCATTGGATACAACATGCGATCACGACTCCCACGTATTGAGGGCAATCTGAACAGCAACCGCTACATCAGGGAGGTTTTAGTATCCCGAAGTACTGCCCCTCCTTTAGGCAAATCCACGTGCCATATCTTAGCAGGACTATATCCGGCCACATATGGCGAGGAATTTGCAAGCCTTCTTCAATGAACGACGAGTAGGCCTACCACTGCTTCCCTGGCCTGTAAGTTCGCCTGACATGTCACCCTTCGAACATGTATGGGATATGGTTGGTCGGTGACTTGTTCGTCTCTGTCCTCCAGCAACCACTGTTGATGCTTTGTGGACTCGCATACAAACCGCGTGGAGGGAGATTCCCCGGGAGCTATCCAGGTCATCTATGATTCCTTGCCACGACGTTTAGGGGCTCTGATTGCAGCACGTGGGGGCGTCACACTATACTGAGTTCTCAAGGACAGTGATCATGTACAGTTCTGTAATCCTAATCAATTTTATATTGTTATGTGCCTAATCTGTGATATAAAGTTCGTTTCAATCACATGTATCCTCGTTAGTGTTGCATTTTTTACAAACCTTAGTGTAACAACGCGGTATATGACTTTGGAACCAACAGTAATGACTGTCGTCGTGTGACTTTTGTCTATACAGTGTATTACGATGTACGAGACAAACGCCTACATCTCCTAATACTATTCGTAACCGATATTCCATTAGCAAGAAAAAATGTAAAAAATAAATTTCCCAAATGTATAAGCCAATGAACTTGGCTCAGTCACTGAAAAGCACATGGTCATGCCAGTACTGTAGAATCATCTTCGAAATTGAGGAGGGTCGGAACTTATTTAGGTACTGGGTAATTTGTCAGACTGTTGATCAATATAAAATTTACCCAACAACGAATGTTATTCTTACTAATAGTTATTTGTTGTATTCTTTCCCATGATAATGGATCTTTCGTGCAGGTATAAACTAGCTCTTAGAATATACATGTTTAACAATAATGATTATATTAGAACTACTTTAAATACTCGTATACATTAAATTACTGTCATGGTTTACATCGCTGTAGTCAGTCATTACTGAAGATTGTTCGAATTCGAAATACTTTATCAGCNTAAATTACTGTCATGGTTTACATCGCTGTAGTCAGTCATTACTGAAGATTGTTCGAATTCGAAATACTTTATCAGCGGTGATTATTTAATCGGTGTTTAACTATACTTGGTTTAACTCAAACAAAGCAAGCAATGGTTTAATGATCAAATAAGATTTGCTGGAAGTAGTACGTACTTCAAATGCCTGTAATAAACATGGCGATGACAAAAACTACAAAGTTTATGGAAGTAGAATTCGAAGAAANTACGTACTTCAAATGCCTGTAATAAACATGGCGATGACAAAAACTACAAAGTTTATGGAAGTAGAATTCGAAGAAAATGATTAAATAAATCTCTGACATGACGACTTCTATCCTAGTTATTTAATAAGCAAAATTTCGATTCGATACGAATTATTGGAAACATAAATACTGCTGATACGTTCTAATCTCTACATAATTTTCTCACTAAAATAGCTACTAAAATTTAACTTCTGGGAACGCCTTCGCTTTTGAAGGTAGTGGATTAATACTGAAATATATTTTGCCATGTACAACTATTTTAAAATGTTGTTTTGAAAGGAGTATAGGTGTTTAACTCCATTCCTAAACTGTTTTCGATCAAATTTTGAATATTTACGAAATATGTAATTTCCGAATAATTATATCCTAAAAGTGGGATGTGTATGCACTCAATATGGTTTATGCCATGTAGGCCTATCCTTCTATATGGTTCTTTTTTTCCCGCCTCATTTATTTTTATCTATTCAAAAATATATTTTCCAATTCTCTATTTCTCTGATCTCGCACATTGTTCACACTCGAGTTCAACCTTTTCAACAAAGCACACAAAAAATTCTCGGCAAACGATTTGCCCGAATGTGACATTTACCCTAAATCAAGCATAAAATTTAAAGCCCTATACTATTAGTCACTGCAGCGGGCAATTTTGCCACTTCATTTCCGGAACTAAACTTGTGACTAGTTAGTCACCACAGCTAAATATGTTTTAAATGGCGGTTCTGAGGATATAATGCTATATGCTATTCGTGGTAAATAGAGCACTTTTGAAAGTCCTCTTATTTGGAATAATAGGCAATAAATATATTTTATTTTAGCCTTGCACTTTAACTTCCGAATGAGGTGGAATATATACATTATGTTTATTACTTACATGGCAATATTTATTTTAAAAGGTGGTTAAAGGAAAATAAATGGCTGAATGGAAAAAAGTAATTAGGGCCTCAAAAGTGCTCACTTTACCGTGAAAAGCCTATAGTAACGCATAACGCGGGGTTTTGTCAGCGACTAGTTGGACAATAACTGCGATGCGTTTAATTATGGCGTAATGACGTTTTCAAGATATTATGCTACTTGTCCTATAATAAAGGCAAGTCCCATTTCTTGTATAGGACGAGATAACTTCTCGATGACTGTCTTCAAGTCATTAGGTCTGGATTTTTAAAGCACATGCACTGATGCACAAGACATAAGTTTTGCTCTAATTTAAATAATTTTCCTCCGCGAATTTCCGCCAACATCGAAATACATTCTGCTATCAGAAGTTGTTACATGAAAATCAGATTTCCCGTGAATTTACAATAATTCCGCCGAAACAGAAAATCTGCGTCTGCGCGGGTAAAATGTTTTTTTTTTTCGCCCCCATGATTTTTCTGCTAGTGGCAGCGACCCGGACTTCTCCGTTAAGGGCGAAAATTGGAGCGGCGACGAGGTAGTCTGCTGCGAAAGAGAGAAGGGAAATGAAATCTGTGGGTGATGAAAAGGACCGAGGCCACGTCGCTGTGCTGTGACTTAAGAAACACCCCTTCCCCCCCTCCGCGATCACGGGGTTGTCGCACCAACCCCTTCTCTACAGCACCACCCAACCGCGCGCCCCCGTCTCATCAACACCAGCCCCTCGGGCCGCCGTAATTGAAATCGAAATGAGGTGTAATAAAGTTTGAAGTGAGAAGGGGAGGGGGGGGGGTCCCCGAGAGATATGAAACAGACCGTCTCGCGTTAATTAGTAGAGTGATGAGGTGATCGCTTACAGCTCTCGCGCGGCCACTTTTTATTCCCGGGGACGAGATCTGAGGAGCGGCGGCGTCGGTTTCGCGCACGGGATGGCCCAGCCCTCGGCGGTTTATTATATAACTTCATCACGAATGACCGCAGCAGCCTTCCAATGAGCGTCTTTAAAAAAAAAAAAATATTAAACGCGTCGTCGGCTCCGAGTCGCTAATCGAGTTTTTGGAGACGTCTCGCTGGTGAACGGTGGATCGAGACCTCGTTTATATAAAGAAAAAATTGTAGTTTGGTGTTGCGTATTATACTTTCACTCGCAGATTCTAAGAATTCGAAGTTTTCGTTTTTAATACGCGCTGAAGGTTTCTTCCCGTGCACCCATGGCAGTGTTCCTACATTTGCTCAGGAAAGAGTAAAATCCCTCGGGAAGTGCCCAAACTTGTATAGTAACGACTCTAAACGTTCCTGTATTTGCAGCCTCATATGTGGTATTAATCCTAGACGACGTGCGGGTTAAAAACTGACATTACAGTTTCAGATGTTTACGAGAAATTTTTTTACAGTGTTACATAGTGACACGAACAATTATCTTTGTTCCCTAGAACCATCCTTCCAGACTTTACAGTCTTCTGTGTACTCTAGGTCCACGGTTGTGTAGTGGTCAGACCACTCGCCTCCCACCTACGCGAACCGGGCTCGATTCCCGGCGGCGTCGCTCCCGGATTTTCGCATGTGGGAATCGTGCTGGACGATGACGCTTGTTGGTGGGTTTTCTCGGGGATCTCCCATTACCCCCACCCTTTCATTCCGGCGCAACTCCATACTCACCTCGCTTCACCCTTATCGGTTCTCAGTACATCTCTTCCACTTCCACTTAATTTCGTAAATTCTAGGTTCATGCAGACTTTACTGGGGAAAAGGGGGGAGGGGGACATATCACCCACTGTAAACGAGTATGACATGTTACTGCACTTTTATTATAGCAATGTTTGGACTTGCAACATACTCTAGAACGTGGCAGTATTAATGCCCTTGATATGATTGTTTATAAATGTGTACTTAATTTTTTTTTTACTGTAACTAACCAACATGTTTTTTTTTATATTGCTTTTCTTGAATTATTTTATTTACAATTATAACAATATATTTATGTTTTACAAACTATAAATGTTTCAACGTGTTTTTGCCTGGATACCGACTCGTCGTTGCAGTTTGCTTGACTTGTCCGGCGTTGACTGATTCATAAAAGTTCTCACAACACACTTCAGAGTTCATCAGTACCTATTAGTTTGTTTCTTGGGCCTACCAGCGGCGATTGGAGCCAGTGCTTTAATGATGTTCTCAGCATTGGTTTGTAAAATTCTGTTGTAATATACTTTTTCGTTATGACAGGTTACATGAAATACAGTGGAGGAACATTACTTCTCAAAAACAACGCAGAGGAACTTTAAGTGTGTGTGTGTGTGTGTATGTATGTATGTACGTATATACATTCGTACAAATATTAAAATAGAAAAAATTAAGGCGTTAGGATAGAGCTTAAAATAATTGTTCTTATCATTAGAATGTCATCAAGGATATTTCTTGGATATTTGTTTTGTAGTTGGCACATGTAACATTTAAAGTCATAAAAGACAGAAGTTAAATTCTTACCGCAGGTTAATCAACAGTCTGATTTCAATGAAATCGCGAAATGCTATTCACATGACTTCAAAATAACTTCAGCTTAATCCAAACATCGTGTTGAAATTAATTTGTGTAGTTTTTATTTATCAAAGATTTAAGTAACAATTTGCATATTTAAGTTTAAAATAACACAATGACCGTTATTTTTCATTTAATTATTTTAACCAACTGGTTATTCATATCGTTTCACGAAACTATAGATTATCGACAAAATCTAGAAAAAATTACTTTTGAACAGCCTTAAACAAAACTTTCGAAAATCAGAACATGGCAGTAGGCACTCGAGGTCGGATCCTGAGTCAGCAGATCAGATTACATTCGCACCTGCCGACTGAGCAACTGCGAAGTACTCCATATAGTGTGATATAACTAATTGCGACATTCTGACTGCGACAATAATTATCTGCTGGTGTACTGCAACTTTTTTGACATGCAATATTGTACATAATGCCCTGGAATTCAATCCCAACTCGTGGATGCGCCAGTAACGCCAAATATCCAAGGGAATGTTTTTCTCCAGGCCTAGTAATAACAGTGCCTGTATTTATCCAGTTATTTGAACTTGGTATTTATTTACGTTCCTAAAAACCAATAGTTTATACTCGAAGTTACAAATTCCAGGCAATATATGTTTTTAATTGGTTAAGTAAAAAGCCTCGTCATTTTCATCATCTGTTTGCTACGTTCATAAATTATTTGGCTTACTTTTTGCCTTTAAAGACCAAAAAAGTACTTATATGGTTATTTTTACTCACGGTGTGTTTTGTAGTCTCATGCGCCTTCATATATGAAAAAAAGTATAACTGAACTCCGTTATGTATAATTGCGTACTGAATGCAATAATTATCACTGTAGGCAAGTATTCCGTTTAGTTTAATCACATTTGTGAACAAAATGTTATTGTTTCACTAGATTTCATAAACGTTAATTCCAATTACTGAATTTGACGCCGATATTAAGGTCTTACTAGAATTGTTATTATGTGCAATGGCGAGTGTGCATAAGAGGTTAAAATAATTTTGCTCTGTGGTGTAAAAGTTTCGAATAATGAAACGTACAGTGATAGAAAAAATTGGAAAATTCTGGCGCAAAAAAAAATGTCAGTAGTTGGCGGATTTCTCAGAATTGTATGCATAATATTTATATTACTTATATTTTTGAATTTTTTTTTTAACAATGGAGAGACCAGTTTTAGTTGATTGCGGCCTTTTTATAAACAATTTGTGAATGTAAATAATGGGCCTACACATTTTTTAAAACAAGATTACCGTACGTGGTCACAAGGAAAATTAGCGATTTGAAATAAATTACCTGACATTGTAGTACGCCTTTGTAAAACGTATTTTTTGAACGGAATTATGAAGTCAGACCGAACCTACTGTTAACAGAGTAAAATCACTAACAGAATTATAATTCCGCATTCTTTCTAGTATTTCAAGGACGGCACATATTATTGTACGAACGCGCCGTTTTATTTACTTTCAAACACAAAGACAAAATACTGCCTCTCGGAGTGACCTTAGATGCCCTTGATGCCGAAGAATACGTCAACGAAATCTCACGTAGAGGTTTTTAGGCAGCCAATGATAGTGACAAGTGTGATATTTAAATTGCTGCAGGTGTATGTGTGTTGGGTATTCACGCATGTGTACATATAAATACGGAATCATACAAATGCACACGAGACAAATGGATACTTTATCGGCTAGTGTCTAAGATGTTATCCCCTTGTACTTGAAGTCATTATAAGCACCCATTTTCAGGGTGGGTATCAAACCCGCTACCTCACATACGGATGTCAAGCATGCAGTGAGACCCCAGTTCCACGACAAATCTCTTTTACACCTAAAATAATATTTTCTTTAAACATGACTTTATTATTTATACAAGAATAGTCATATTATTTTAATGGCGATTAAATACGGAGTTTGGCAAACACGTCGTGGAAAGAATAAACGTTTGTGGAATATAACATTTAATATATTGTTGCAGACAACTATGGTATCCCAGATAAGTGTGTGATTCTATAATTATTTGGAAAATATTATGTTTCAATGAACTGTGGGTGTTCACGTTGTTTCTGGAGGCGAATTACTAGAAATTATATTTTAATATGAAAACAATTTCCAAAGTGGCTCTACAAATCCAGTGGTCACAAGTACTGCCCTGTTTATACCCCTGCTTGGTTCACATACCCACAGTAATACAATCTTGAAGTTTATTTGTAATAAACTGGGAATTATACTGAGTATCAAGAGTTATTGTTTTGTTTGCGCAAAGTTAATAAGCTTGTAAGTGTTGCAAGCAAACTTTACTGCCCAAAAATTGTGAAGCTTCAAAGTAGTAAACCACAATTTGATTACGACTCAGTTATTTCTTCATCGCGTTTATTTTCATGGGGACATACTATTAGTATTCTTGCACTAAGACAAGTTAGGGTGGAGGTTTTTTTTTTTTTTTTTTTTCAACATTCGTAGCAAACGTGCGTTTGTATACACTGGAGAAAGGGATCAGGTATTGTTGTGCCTGTGTCGTTAAAACAGAGCTCGTTTAGAAGCAAGGGTCATCAGGTGACAGTCTGTACATCCACTCATGGTACAGTGGATAAAAACAATTTATGTCCACAAGAGGGTTCAAACAATTTCGCCATTAGACGCTACAAATTCTTCAAGTTTCGTCATGCTTTTACTGCACTTTTATTATAGTAATGTTTGGGCTTGCAGCATACTCTAGATCTAGAACGTGGCAGTATTATATGATTGTTTATGAAATTTGTACTTGATTTTTTTTACTGTACCTAACAAAATTTTTTTTTTAAATAATGCTTTTACTGAATCTTTAATGTACAAATATAAAAATGTATATCAAATATAAATTATTGCAGACAATATTACAGCAGCATTTTTAACCTAATGCTAAAAACAGCATGATTGTAACTTTACACATTAACCCACATACGTTTAATAATAATAATATATGTGCATTCCACTGATTGGCACAGCATCTACCCAGCTGCCTTAAATCCATTAGACGTTTTTTTTTTCAATATTTGATGTGAAACGTATTGTTTCTAAAACCCGTTTACTGATTTTGGCCTAAACTTAGCGTGCGGTTAGTACATTACCAGAGAATCAATTACTCTAACCCTTTTTCTTATGCCATGCTAATGCACTCCAGCACACTGTAAATAATGTGCGAAAACTTAGGAAATTAAATTTTCAAGGCAAAATGTACCGCAGAAGATATTTGATTGTTTTAAATGGTTTTTAACACCTTTAAATTAATGATCTCTAATTGATATGACATTTTCGTTTTGTGGATTTTTCTAAGAATACAACACAAACGCAATAAATATACAAAACACTAGAAACTATGCTGAACATCTGAAACAAAATAATTACATAAAACCGAGGCCAAAATTCATTTTCCGTTGTAAATTAATGTACTCCGAAGAAATCAAACAAACATTGTATATTATCCAGCGGCATATTTGTCACAGTTGCTGGAAACTATGGCCCGAACCATGGTAACTTTGACAGAAATTTGCATCCCATCCGGTCCCGCAAATTTTTTATGGGCGACCAATCACGTAAGCACTCCTGAGAAAACATACAGTGGCCACCAATGATTATCGCAGTTTCGTGGCCTTATGTTACTTTAGAAATTAAGATAAAAAAACATATTGCACAATTATTCTTGTTTGCTTTAAATGAAATGCAATAGTAGCCAATTACTGAAATGAGCAGTGCAAGTTAATGAAACACAATATTTTGTCCTCGCGTGCTGCATAAGCACGTCACTTTAATATTCGGCCAGTTGTGGTGGACGCGTGGCACAGGCACGATGCACATTGCGTTCGTACCTCGTGTCATTCCCTGCACGCTCTCTGCGCTGAGAGGTTGTATTGGGTAGCTCTGTTGGCTGCGACAGTCAGGAAAATGGGACGTAGGGGCAAGAATACAACGTTTAAACAGCGACAGTTGGTAACATTTCATCACGCAAAGAAGAAATCTCAACGAGGAATTGCGGAGCACTTGAATATGCTGAGGTACACCGTCGTAGACATCATAACCATACAACGAGTTGTCAGAAGAGCAGGATTTAATCGCAGGGTACCTAGAAAAAAGCATTTTATTAATGAGGTGAATAGAAGAAAACGACTTAAGTTCACAAAAGACCACGCTCACAAAGATGAAATCTGGTGGAATGATGTTATTTTTGCTGATGAGACGAAATTGAATGTGTTTGGTTCAGATGGCAGGGTAACAGTAAAGCGCAAGCCAAATGAGGAGCTAAAACCTGGGAACATACAACCTACTGTTGACAACTCCCAGAGCTGTGGTTTAGGAGGAAGGTGATTGACACTGTTGTCTAAAGGACCAATTTACTACTGAAGTAAACACAGTGCGATTGGAGTTCACAAAAAAACAATCTAGTTTTATTATTCCTTGAACAAGTTATAATTCACACACGAGCTCTCGAGACAACTCCCTCCCGTTCCTGTACGTAGATTACGTATAGTTCGCGACGTGGGGGGGGGGATAATCTCCCTCGTACTTGCTGGGTGATTCCAGATATTCGTAGCACTCGCGGAACACTACTCAGGGTCCTTCACATACGCTGGATGACTGTACTTATCTGGCTGCTGTGCTGGTACCTGGTCCCGTAGTTGAGATCTGGTGAACTGGACTGGCAGGACTCTGCGTCTGATGTCGGCTGGCTCTTCCGGAATCGCTCCGCGCCTTCGGACTCTCGTCGGCTGCCCGTCGTTGGCGACCCGCTCCGCGCTCCTCGACGCCCGTCCGCTGACTGCCCTGTTTCCTCGGACTCCTCTCGTTTTGTAGCCTCCATCGCCATATTCAAACTGCCTCGTCTGCACGTGGTCCGGGAATCTCGTGGCGTCTCCCTGAGTAATAAAAACACGTGTCTGGGGCTCGGGCTGCCCAGCATGGACCTTCGGTTCTGGTATGGCCGTTTCATTGTCTCGTTCTGCACGTGCTTACTTGGCGGGTGGTCTTTGGATCAGCGCCCGCACTGGTCCATCCCTTGTCCCCGGATATGCTGCTATTTTTCTCGTACACCCGCTAAAAGCTTTTCTTGGTTTATTGCGGCGAAGCCCGGGGTCGTGGGACCTCGGCGTATCTTGGGGCAGCTGCCCAGTGCAGCTGTGTTCGCGCCCTGGTGCCTTCCGTTGCCTCCGGATGCCGTCTGCACGTGCAGAAAACTTGGGTGGGCCGTCTTTGCAGCTGTGAGGCGCGGGATCCTTTTTGGACACGTCCGCCACCCTTAATATTTATTGGTGTTGACCAACCTGCAGACTTCGCTAGCGCGTGTGTTCTGACGGCCAAAATACATGGACGTGGGGAGCATCACTGTGAAGCACAGTGGAGGTAGTATTATGATCTGGGGCTGTATATCTACAGCAGGTGCTGGAGAGGCTGTACGTGTTGATGGAATAATGAAACAGGAAGACCATCTCAACACCCTGACAGCAAACCTACACAAGAGGGACGATAATCTGGGCATTAGGAACACGTTTAAGTTCTACCAAGATAACGACCCAAAACACAAGTCGTACATTGTCAAGAGCTGGCTTTTATATAACTGTCCCAAAGTCATTAACACACCTCCTCAATCACCCAACCTGAATCCCATAGAAAACCTGTGGGATGAATTCAAAAGAAGACTGAGTACTACAACAATTAGGTCCACAAAAGAATTAGAGAAAAGGTTCAAGGAATGATGGAGTAAGATTGGCTCCGAATGTACCAGGAAAATAATTGCTAATATGCCACAACGCCTGCGAGAAGTAATTAAACACAATGGTCATGCTACCAGGTACCAAAAGACTGTGTTTAGTTTTCAAAGAGGATTTACAAACACAAACTTACTACTACCGGCTTATAATTTCACCGCATGAATAGCAGCATGGGATGACAAAATCATATAGTTTGTTAAGTTGCATTGCTCATTTAAGTTATTGGCTACCACTACATTTCATTTAAAGCACACAAGAATGAATGTGCAATATGGTTTATGTTTATATTAATTTATAATGTAACACAAGGCCATGAAACTGCGATAATTATCGGTGGCCGAATATTAATGCGAGCCACCGTAGCTGTGTGCGGGCGAGAGTGTCTTGCTGGAAACTGGCTCCTGGGCAGCCAACCAGGGAAAGTAACAAGTAGAAGCTGAGGATGTCTTCAAGGTGCCACATGCATCCAAGAACTCTCGTATCGATATCAGGGACTCACGACTATCTAATGCGCGTGACTCNTCTTCAAGGTGCCACATGCATCCAAGAACTCTCGTATCGATATCAGGGACTCACGACTATCTAATGCGCGTGACTCCTCGTATCATAACGCTATAGTCTATCCGCGGTTTCTTTACACTTTTTTAATTCAAACTTTTGAAAAATAACCCCATGCATGACGTTTTGGTTATTTCCTAAATATGTTTTGTACCACAAGCGTTTTATACTTCTGTTGACATATAAGTATATTAACTTTCGGTCAAATCGAAGTTTTACTGATATTTTATCTTTAAATTATAATATTTCATTTATAATTANAAGTATATTAACTTTCGGTCAAATCGAAGTTTTACTGATATTTTATCTTTAAATTATAATATTTCATTTATAATTAATGTAAATAAAAACAGGGAGAAAATAGGAATGTTGGTAATGTCTAATATAGTCTATTGGCGGTGTCTCCGCACTTTTTGAATCAAACGTTTGGAAAAACACCCCATGTATTGCGTGTTTGGTTTTTTTCTAAATATCTCACAGATCACAAGCGTTTTATACTTGTGTCAACATAAAGGTACTTTATTTTTGGTTAAAAATAACGTTTAAATATATCTTATACATACATTACTATATTTCATCTATAACTAATATGAATTAAGACAGGGAGAAAATGTGTCTTGCCTAGTAAAAAATAGATTTATGCAAAATTTTGTAACACTGGTTGCGCACGAATGCGGTGCGTTGGCTCCATGGTGTAATTTTCTAGAACTTTGCATCCTGATTTCTAAAAAGTAATTTTTAAGCTCGCGCCACACTGGGATTGGTGCATAGTTAAATCATCCCAAGACTGTTCACAGTAAAGTGAGCACTTATAGAAATCAACTTTTGAGAAAAAAAAACACACTTCGTAAATTTTATATAATGCTAACACGCAGGCTGCCACTTAAGTTTGGAACGAATTAAAAAAAAATAGTTGCAGGTCTTGACTTTATATTGCGAGTTGTTACGATTGCAACAGCAGCCACGCAGTGCTCTCAGGAGAAAGGCTGTCGACGGTTGCCTACTAAGGATATTGAGTCCGCACAGACAGCACCGCGGGAGCATAATCTATCTGCTAAAAACCTGCAAGTTGCGTCGTATTAATTACGTCTGGCTGACTCCGAAGGATGGCCATCGGCTGACAACCATAACTTCGCCCACGCCAAGCTGTCGGCGAATAGAAATGAGTTGCAACATTCTAACAGGAAGAAAAAAAAGGGGGGATGAGGAGTGGTCTGGGGATCCGAACCAGGAGAGCTCTTCACAGGAGAGTTTATCAGGGGAATGAGAGCAATTCCTACCAGTCCTCCCCTAACCTGTTCCCGAGGACTTGTAACAGTTTCACTAAGCTATTAAAAAGTATTGGTAGCCCTAATATTTCATTTAATCGCCCTTTCCCTCCTGTTTTCTCTTAAGTTGGGGTGTCGCCTTAAGTGGCATCCACAACAATTGGTGTTTACATTTATGGCAAATAAAGATATTATTTTGCTCCATGCACATTATTAGTTCGAACTGGCATGTTAGAAACGCTTTTAAATTTCATTTTGTTATTGATTGGCACATGGATGAAGTGAAGAGACCCCGTGGCAATGTAAATGTTACATATGGCGGAAGGTACAACATGAGGAAAGTACACTGAAGAGCTTAAAAAACTGGTACACCTGCCTAATATCGTGTAGGGTCCCCGCGAGCACGCAGGAGTGAGGCAACACGACGTGGCATGGACTCGACTAATGTCTGAAGGTATGCAGGAGGCATTGAAATTTGCGCCCATTTGAGAAAGGGTTGCACGTCTGTCACGTTTAATGATTCTCGTCAGTCGTCGTTTGTCCTGTTCGTTCACGATCTTTTTCCGGCCACAGCGATGTCGAAGATTTGATGTTTTACCGGATTCCCGATATTCACAGTACACTCCTGAAATGGTCGTACACGAAAATCCAAATGTTATCGCTATCTCGGAGATGCTATGTCCCATCTCTCGTGCGCCGACAATAACACCAGGTTCAGACTCACTTAAATCTTGATAACCTGCCATTGTAGCAGCAGTAACCGATCTAGCAACTTTGCCAGACGCTTGTTGTCTTATATAGGCGCTGCCGACCGCATCACTCTGATTGGTTCGATACCTCTGTTGTTTTCATACGCACGCCTATATCAGTTTTTTTTTTGGGGGTCTTCAATGTATAACGTAAAAAGGGCGTTCAAAAGTGCTCAATTAACCGTGAACTGCAGATAGGGCACTATGAAAGGAAAAAAAAAGTAATTATTACGCTGCTTAACATTAAACAAATGTAATTTGTGTACTGTAAATGTCACACGCATGTCCCGCAGAACTAAAGGAAAAACCTTACTGATATGCCCTCGTATTAATGGGGGAGGGGAGGTAAGGGAGGGAATTAATGCGTCCTATTTGGATGAGAAAGCATTTTTCTCGGCGATTTCCGCGTAACTGGCCGAACAAAAGCTTTCAAATGTTTTTGTGATTTCTCCGTAGCAGAAACTCACGAGAATAGTAACTTTTTTTTTTCCATCCTAAGCTGAAGTGAAACCATGGTCGTTTCATAACGCCACAGATGGATGGTTGCTTCGCAGTAACACGCGACGCAGTTTATAAACCGTGCGCGCCGCAATTATTCCCGCCGACACACGCTCGGGAATTTTGCCCCGCGCCGACTGAAAAATGATCCAGCCGCCAGAACTGCTCCCGGGCTGTGACGAGCGCGGTACATGAGGAGACGACGTGCGGGGGGCTTGATGTACTTGCTGATTAATACCGGGGCCCCGCGCGTGTTAAGATTGTGCTTCGCTGTAGGCCTACGCTACGACTACTCGGCTAGGGTTACTGCCGCTCTCCGCGCCAGCACGTGCCGCAAGTTTATTGCCGCGGAGACATTTGTCAGTTTATGGTGTCGCGCCGGTAATCTGCAGAACCGTCGCAGTAGAGGGGGAGGAGTTCGACGCAGGAGGGAATTAATAAGCGATACCGAGTGCTCGACTGGCACCTGCGCCTTATTATTATCCGCCAACCTGGGTGCCAGCTCATTAACCGGGCCCCCCCGTCATCGCACGCATTATTGCTAACAGCCCCGCGCGCTTGGTTGGCAGCCCTGCGTGCGGCGCCATCTAACCCTGGCCGAGGTTTATTCGACTCGGGTAGGGAGAACGGGGATTCCTTATGGAAGGAGTTTGGTGTAGGTTAAAATATCCGCCGCAAGGTGCGCTGGTGTTCCGAAGAGGGCGCTTTATAAGCTGGCAATAAATTGAGAAATTCTTTATACTGAATTAGTGTGTAAAAAGGTAGTGTTTGGCTCGAATTGTGATATGCTATATACTGGTTCTTGTCAAAATATTTAGTGCTGGCTTTATTTTGTAACCATCTAAAGGAATTTTTCGATTCTGCTGTCAAATTTAATAATCGTGTATTGTGTTTTCGTAGTTATTTCACCCTTTTTTNCTAAAGGAATTTTTCGATTCTGCTGTCAAATTTAATAATCGTGTATTGTGTTTTCGTAGTTATTTCACCCTTTTTTAATCACATTTGAAAAATCGCCCCACAAATGACGGTCTTGTTTGTCTCCTAAG
>NQII01005340.1:107817-132233 GCA_002778355.1 Clitarchus hookeri
GGCTTTGCTACACAAAATTTATTTTCCAAAATTATTTAGGAATTAAATGGTTTTGAAAACAACACTTTTTTTTTTAATAGACGCAAAGTTCACCACGTTTTAAAAACACACTTAATGTGTTTTTAAAACGTGGTGGTGCTGAAGCAAGAAAGAAAAGTAGGTCAGAATGAATTAAAAATATATTTTGAGAAGAGTAAAAAAGAAAACCAAAGTTGAGATAAAATAATGAAAACTGTAAGAGCTGTAATTTGAGATTACGTGGTTTTTAGTTTGATTTCAATAGTAAATCCGAAGGAATGAGAGAGTGGGACTAAAATCCAAAGGTCTCAGATTACGAAGAAAATTCCTGTTCTCTGCAACAGCAGGGTCAATAACAGGAAGCAAACAAACCGAAATCATCTTCCATGTACATACTCGATAAAGCTCCATAGCCTTGTTTGTATGGTTTAAACGTNTGTAGAAGATTGGTGGTAACGTTTTCCATTGTAAAATGAATATTCTAATAATTATGTGATTTAAACACTTTTTTAGGCAAAAGCAGTCATTATATTAAATATATAATATTTTTTTATTTGTGGCACAGAACATGTTGATACAATCAATAAGTAATAAATGTCTAATGCATTTCTATATAATCAAGAACCATCATAATAATTCAAAATAGAAACATTAACAGCGTAATAAAAATTATTTTATACTTATTTGAAAACTGTTTTGTACTTTGAGTGGTTTCAATGAGAGAATGTTTTTAAAATAATATGCACCAAGTGTTTCAACTTCTTCCGAGCAGTTATTCAAGTTAAAAACAATAACAAATTCATGAAGTAAAGTAATTATCTGGCATACCTTATAAATTATATTCAATACTATTTTCGCGTATTCTTTTGCAAAAACTATATGCAAGTGATTAAATTAACACGGCCGAATTACTCAAGCAAATGAAAAATTTAAAACGAGTTTTTTTTCTTGTGTTTATATTTTATTCAGAGTTAAATCATCGACTAGTGTAAGTAAAACATTTTATAAACTCGCAGCCAATTTAAATTATTTGCACTATTTTGTTAAGACTGGCTGTTTCCTTAACAGACTGAGTAATTTTTTTCTTGTTTGAACATATAAACTGGTAGTGCATAAAATTGAGGATGAAGTAAAAGGACGAAAAAATACTTAAGGGTGATTGATTGGCGCCTCTTTAATCGATGCTAATGATATTTTCAATTTCTTATGAAAACTGGCAGGTTTACATCTATCGATCATAATATCNCTAATGATATTTTCAATTTCTTATGAAAACTGGCAGGTTTACATCTATCGATCATAATATCAGTTTTTTTTTTCCCAGTAAAGAGAAAAATCTAAGATCTACTCAAAATTCCTGCCATTCCTGAAATCCCTTTACTTATAGCACTTCCATNCCAGTAAAGAGAAAAATCTAAGATCTACTCAAAATTCCTGCCATTCCTGAAATCCCTTTACTTATAGCACTTCCATTTCTGTGCTCTTCTTCTGTGGCAGTGAGTGTTATTGGTAAAAGTTTTCCCATTCTGCGAAGTTTTACACTGGTAAAATTGGTTAGGTGGTCGAGATAGGGACGAGGGTTGATAAAGGTTCGACCGAGAATAAGGGAGGGGGGTAGCACCCGGCCGCTCTAGAGAATATCGGCTCTTGAAAGATTACATAGGGTCTTGTAAAATAAATGAACAGGAAAACGTAGGAAATACCCCCTTCATTGTTACGTTTCTTTATTTTTATATTTCTTTCTTTAACTTTGGAATTATTTTCTTAAAAATCCTTGCTCACTTAACGTGATAACTTTTTTTTTTTTTTCTGTTCTATCCTTCCGGTGCTTGTTATTATTTACGACGCCGTTTTAAGACTAATTTTCCGCCTGGGTTTTCTATTAAAGGAAAACAATAATTATTCCCAGGGCGGCTTTCTCGATACAAGCCGAGCACACCTGTGCCCCTTAAATGTTCCCGTGTTGCTGGCCCGGTTTTATTGTCCCGTCTCCTTTAAGTGCGAGGGTCCCGTCTTGCCGCAGACGAAACGATGACTATTAAATATCATGGTGTGTAATTTTATATCTCGTTCTCTTAATACGTCCCAAGTTTTACTGTCTGCATTTTTCCTTGGAATTTTGCGGAACAGAATTTTGTATCTACAATGTATACAGTTTCCTTCTGCTTGCGTGAAGTGAAGTGTGTTCGAGAATAAAGTTTTTTTTCTATGAATATGACTTTTTTTTTTTANTTTCCTTCTGCTTGCGTGAAGTGAAGTGTGTTCGAGAATAAAGTTTTTTTTCTATGAATATGACTTTTTTTTTTTAAGATACTTTTCTGAAATATTTGAACTTCATACATTCAGGCATGACTGCATACTTTTCTCTATTTNTTTTTTTTAAGATACTTTTCTGAAATATTTGAACTTCATACATTCAGGCATGACTGCATACTTTTCTCTATTTTTTAACAAAGCATAATATTTAATTTTATTTGAACGTTCTGTTTTTATAGTATAAAAAATTGCCATAGACACTGATATCTATTTAAAATTTGACTCCAAGGCTTAACTTTGTGAACTTATAATAATATAAACTCTTTCCAAGTACCGTAATTGGTTTATAGCAAGTTACTGAAGGGAAATTATTGTGATTGTAATTGGTTTTCTGTAGTCACTTCAGCCGNCCGTAATTGGTTTATAGCAAGTTACTGAAGGGAAATTATTGTGATTGTAATTGGTTTTCTGTAGTCACTTCAGCCGGAATCTGTCGTCAGTCCACACGTTAGTAGAATTTATTTTTTATCACCTTCCTCAATCTTTCAAACTACAAATTCTTATAAAATGCAATAACTATATCGGAGAAATAGCTTTACAATATTTCTTTCTCAAAGTGACTTTAAAAATACAATCTTTCCTTTTGGCTTACACAAATTTTTTTTTAGGTACGATGAAATGTGCACTTATATAAATGTGACTAAAGTTGTCCTTCAAAAGAGTGATTTAAATAGTAGCATCTCAAACACCGTAAGTTTTACAGTTTTTAATGTCATATACAGATACAACAGCTATTATATATTGAGATTATCATATAAAAAGTTTGATAATATCGCTATAGCACACTACAAATTAATTTTTTTTATGTTAGTATTCTAAGAAAATTTATTTATTTTTATCTATCACTTTATTATTTATTTTCCATGAGCTTAGCCTACCACGGATTTCAATCTACTCCTCTGCAACTTTTAAAATTAGCTGCTTTACTAGAATATCGAAAACAATTGAAGCACGCATACCACAGCCGCACCTGGCGTAAATAAATAGTAGAGATTATAAGTAAACTTAGATAGTTTCGAATTTTATTGCAAATATTTTATGACTTTTGCTAGGTTTGAATTTACCCATCAACGTCAAGACATGCTCCCAATCCAACAGAGTACCAGGCCAGCCATAGTTACCAAAATAATTACCATACAATACCTAGAAAATGTCATAAAATATTAGCAATAAAATTAGAAACTATCTAAGTTTACTTATTATGTGTACTGATTTACGCCAGGGGCGGAGGAAGTTGTTCGTCATTTCTGAAGGGTCAACGTTCAAGATTTATATTTAAAAGAGGCCGCGGTGTTGTAAAGGTCAGACAACTCGCATCCCACCTAAGTGAACCGGGTTAGATTCCCGGCAAGGTCCCCCTNGGATTTCACGTATGGGAATCGTGCCGGACAGCCGCTGGTCAGCGGGTTTTATCGGAGATCTCCCGTTTCCCCGTACCTTTCATTCCAGCGCTGCTACATTCTCGCCTCATTTCACCCTCATCGGCTCTCAAGACCTCGATGTTAAGAGCCGCCCAAATCTCTTCTCTCACTCCTGTCTCTGCACTCTATGCAAAACCTGTGGTGCGTAGAATAATTTACCTTAACTGTTTCAAGTTTACGTCCGTGACGATTCGTCCACAGTTCTAAATCGAGCACTGAAATTATTTTTTATAAAATTGCCATATTATTTACACCACAATTTTTTTCCCTAACGTAGAGGATTATGACAGAACTAGGCTCATACACATCACGGTTAGTTTCCAGGGTTACACAAAGACTCAATCAAATAGTAGACTGTATTAAAGAAAAATTACCAAGTTATTAAATTTTTTTTTTCCTCTTTTTTCACCACAGATGTGTCTTCGACGCATTTCACTTTGGGCAGCCCCTTATAACGGTAACAATCATTTCCTTTATTAAAATATTGAGGGGACTAACTCAAGCGTATGCAATTTCGTTCCCCAGCGAACGTGTCGTTTATTCTCTCGCAAATGTGCTTTTGCGGAGTAATCGCGTGTGAAATCCAAACTTCCCCTGTTCACGGCTCGAAAATTGTCTAGACACTAACATCGGCCAACCACATTGCCGCGCAAGAGTCAGGCTAAGTTGACCACTCGGTATGAAGTTCTGCTGACGGTTCTGTAATGACGTGTGTGGCATAACCATAGACTACAGATGAGGTTGACCGATTTTAGTTTTCTGCACATGTACCCAACATACACACCTATCTCGTCGATCTAACTGTTCAAAATCACACTTTCAGTAGTGATGAAAGTGTTTAAATTTGGTTTTAAAAATCACCCCCCCCCCCCNGTCTTCTCCTGTTTTCCAATTTTTATGTGAACAAATATTTTGACAAACTTTATCCTAAGTCTGGAAAAAACGTTTCAAAACACTTATAAAGCGTCCTAACCTCCAATTGTACGAACGTTATTTTGACGGTGATATTGAAAAAAAAAATTAAGCAGATTGATTTTGGAACATGAGTTGTTATTGCGCAGCTTGCACGCGCACTTTACCAAGTATCCGCCCTGCGAGGCATACCGAAGGAAACCAATATTTCATTATACAGAATGCTCGGAAACTATGCGCTTAAACTCCAGGCATAGTTCACTTTGGGCCGATAGTAACACGAAAGCCCTGTACACCTATACCCGGAAACGTATTTTCATATAAAATAATATTGTGTTCAAAGTTGGCGGCGTACAGCGTCTGGAGAACGAGGCTGTTCTACTCGCATGACATGTCAGGTGTCTACTTGGTTTTCGCGACGATGTTCGTATCAATAGTGTGTACGCGGCTTAAGAGTGCTGGTGGCAAAAAAGTTCATTAAATTACCGTCAACCGAGGCTACTTTGCATCTGCAGGGGTAACTTTGCACCACTCAGAATTTTCGTGTTGGTGCAATTTGGCAAATAAACAAAGGACTGTGGCTAGATAATTTAAATTTTGAATGTTACCAACCCCGGTAAGGTTTGCTATCCTTTCACCAATAGGAACCTAAACAAAATTTTTAGTGGTGAAATTTTACCCAAGCAGGTGCAAGGTAGCCCCGGTTTACGGTATATATTTTCACGAAATACTGTTCAACTTGTAGACATTATTTAAAAGTACTATTTCCTCCCATAAAAAAATTTGACCACGTATTTCTTGCGGAATTGCGTGTCAAAATCACAATTATGGTGTTTTTGGGACGTACAAATAATAACCAAAATGAGATAATCTACACTGAAATCAGGTACCCCGAGTCACTTCAAGAAATCTTTAAAATTACGTTATGGAATGTTTTTCTAATCTATAATAATTGCTGAAAATTACGAAATTTTTTGCATATTTTTTTATTTGTAGCATTATATAACTTTTTTGTAAAATATNTAATAATTGCTGAAAATTACGAAATTTTTTGCATATTTTTTTATTTGTAGCATTATATAACTTTTTTGTAAAATATATTTTGCTAAGCATACTTTAAAATCAATTAAGACGTAACCTTGCAGTCGCAATTTTTTAATTTTCTGTAAATGTTTTTGTTTATTTAATTTGTACGTCTCAAAATCACTCAAGTTGTGATTTTGAAATACCATAATGCAAAAACTATGGCATCTAAAGATTTTTATGCGAGGAAACAGTAATTAAAACTAATTCTTACAATTTTAACGGTTTTTTCGTACAAATATAAAATAATGAAATTTTTGGTGACAAGTACCCTAAGAGTATTATAGTGTATTCGCGGTTTCTTCACACTTTTTTAGTCAAGCCTTTGAAAAATCACCCCATGTATAATGTGATTGATTCCTAAAAAAGCCATATTTCACAATCGTTTTATACTTGTGCTCATAAAAAGAAACTAATTTATTTCGGTTTAATTGGAATTTTATTTATATGTTATCTATAAATTATAATATTTCATNTCATAAAAAGAAACTAATTTATTTCGGTTTAATTGGAATTTTATTTATATGTTATCTATAAATTATAATATTTCATTTGCAATTAATATATGTGGGTTGGTAATGCCCAGTAAGAAATAGTTCTTATTAAAAATATTATTTCATTGAGTGTGCACGAATGCGGTGCGTTGTCCTTTCGGTGTAATTTTCCATACTTAATTAAGCTTTGTTTGCACGAGGCGGAGGAGTATTCTGGAAGTAGAACTTTAACAGGGCTTCAGAAAAGTGTTAAGTAACCGTGAATGGACTATACAAGTAAATCCATCGGCCAATGGAAAGTCAATGAACTTGCATTGCGACCACCGCAGCCCTACTATGTCATTATTTGATTTCTATCAGATGTTACACTAAATATTTAAACGAGTTATTAGGGCGTGTTGTTTCGTGTTACAACTAACTATAAGAAAGGCACGTATCTCAAAAGGAAAGACGTGTAGTCATAAATAGTATTTTTCGCGGCAATATGTTACGATGTACTTAGTCCATACGTGGTGGCAACAACACGCCATACTGATATTTTTGAAGTATGCCCCCGAAAGTGCAACTTTCATAATTGAATAGGACCGCGCTACATGGACACAAATCAGTGATGTAAATATTTGCAAAAATGTTATAAATTGAAATATAAGCGTTCAATGCCGATTAATTTATTTTTCATTTCGAATGTTAAATTTAAGTTTTTTGATTAACAGGACAACTTTCTACCTCAGGATATAATTAATGTAAATTTGAAAATAATATTTTGCTATTTTTGAATAGAAGAAATACCTAAATTCATTAAAATATGACAAAACCACAAAAAATTTAACCTTTTTAGAGTAATTCCTTTGCTTTTATTTGCCTTTTTCACTTCTTACGACGACTTATAGTTTCTTAAGTCAAAAGAAAATATTCTAGTTTCTTAACTAGCGAAATAAATATCGACCATACTAGAAAGTTATAGTTTATCACATTAACGGCAGTTATTTTACTATAAATGCCACGATATTGCTTTGCATCAGATAAAAGTTTACAATTATATTCCACAGGTAGGATTTTAGCGTGTTTTATTTTGTAAGTATGACCAAACGATNATTGAAATATAAGCGTTCAATGCCGATTAATTTATTTTTCATTTCGAATGTTAAATTTAAGTTTTTTGATTAACAAGACAACTTTCTACCTCAGGATATAATTTATGTAAATTTGAAAATAATATTTTGCTATTTTTGAATAGAAGAAATACCTAAATTCATTAAAATATGACAAAACCACAAAAAATTTAACCTTTTTAGAGTAATTCCTTTGCTTTTTATTCCCTTTTTCACTTCTTACGACGACTTATAGTTTCTTAAGTCAAAAGAAAATATTCTAGTTTCTTAACTAGCGAAATAAATATCGACCAGACTAGAAAGTTATAGTTTATCACATTAACAGCAGTTATTTTACTATAAATGCCACGATATTGCTTTGTATCAGATAAAAGTTTACAATTATATTCCACAGGTAGGATTTTAGCGTGTTTTATTTTGTAAGTATGACCAAACGATNATCAGATAAAAGTTTACAATTATATTCCACAGGTAGGATTTTAGCGTGTTTTATTTTGTAAGTATGACCAAACGATTTCGAAGTTTCTATCGCGGAATCTAAGCCAACTCCTGATATCCTTCACCGATAATAAACGGACGACCAGGATTTCATATGTATACATATAGCCCCCTAACAAACTTGCGATTGTTTCAATACACTGTTAAAAAATATTAGTATGTCTTCGATAAAGATGTTAACGAGTTTTTCTTCCTTCATTCCATCATTGTCGTAGCCGTTTTATACTTCACACTCTTTGCAATATATATATATATATAAATGTTGTGTCCGTTTGTTCGGACGCTCTCCCATTTCCAGACGGTGGTAATAAATTCTTGCAAATATACTTAATCGATGACTATAACTATGAATTGAATACACGTTGCGCAATTGCAATGACAATAAATAAAGCTCAAGGGCAGTCATTGCAAATGTGAGGAATATATTTAGAAACAGAATGTTTTTTTGCACGGCCAATTGTATATGTGNTCAAGGGCAGTCATTGCAAATGTGAGGAATATATTTAGAAACAGAATGTTTTTTTGCACGGCCAATTGTATATGTGTCGTGTTCTAGAGTAGGAAAACCATCCAACTTATTCATACGGGCGGAAGATGGTAAAACTAAAAACATTGCATACAAACAAGTACTTAAATAATAAATATTTTGAAAATACATATACTTCTTTCAATTAATTTCACAGAAATGAATTGAACCAAAATCTTTTATGTCACAGCAACGCGTGGCCGGGTAAGCTAGTAAAATCTACACTGAAGAGCCAAAAAAATTGATACACCTGCCTAATATCGTGTAGGGCCCCCAAGCACGCAGAAGTGCCGCAAGACGACGTGGCATGAACTCGAATAATGTCTGAAGGTATGCAGGAGGCAATTCACACCATGAATTCTGCAGGGCAGTCCACAANGCACGCAGAAGTGCCGCAAGACGACGTGGCATGAACTCGAATAATGTCTGAAGGTATGCAGGAGGCAATTCACACCATGAATCAATAGGAGTGCGAGGCGGTGGAGATCTCTTCTGAACAGCACATTGAGGCATCCCAGATATGCTCAATAATGTTCATGTCTGGTGATGTAGGTGGCCAATGGAAGTGTCTAAAGTCCGAAGAGTGTTCCTGGAGCCACTCGGTAGCAACTCTCGACGTGTGGGGTGTCGCATTGTCATGCAGGAATTGCCCACGTCCGTCGGAATGCACAATGGACATGAATGGGTGCAGGTCATCGGACAGAATGCTCACGTATCTGTCACCTACCAGAGTCGTATCTAGACGTATCAGGGTTCCCATTTCACGCCAACTGCACACGCCCCATACCATGACAAAGCCTCCGCCAGCTTGAACAGTCCCCTGTTGACATGTAGGGTCCATGGATTCATGAGGATGTCTCCATACCTGTACACGTCCATCCACCCGATACAATTGGAAACGAGACTCGTCAGACCAGGCAACGTGTTTCCAGTCAACAGTCCAAAGGCAGTGCTGGCGGGCCCAGGTGAGGCGTAAAGCTTTGTGTCGTGCAGTCAACAACGGTACATGAGTGGGCCTTCGGCTCCGAAAGCCCATATCAATGATGGTCCGTTGAGTAGTTCACACGCTTGCACTTGTTGATGTCCCAGCATTGAAATCTGCGCCAATTTGAGAAAGGGTTGCACGTCTGTCACGTTTAATGATTCTCGTCAGTCGTCGTTTGTCCCGTTCGTTCACGATCTTTTTCCGGCCGCAGCGATGTCGAAGATTTTATGTTTTACCGGATTCCCGATATTTACGGTACACTCGTGAAATGGTTGTACGCGAAAATCCAAATTTTATCAATACCTTGGAGATGCTATGTCCCATCTCTCGTGCGCAGACTATAACACCACGTTCAAACTCACTTAAATCTTGATAACCTGCCATTATAGCAGCAGTAACCGATCTAGCAACTTTGCTAGACGCATTTTGTCTTATATAGACGTTGCCGACCGCATTGCGTTACTCTGATTGGTTCCATACCTCTGTTATTTGCATACGCACGCCTATACCAGTTTTTTTGGCTCTGCAGTGCATAAAATGATTTTAAAATATTTGACAACACGCTTAATATTTAAATTGCAGGAACGTGGCCACATGCATTAAGTGGTGGTGGTTTTAAATGTAAGTAAAGAATGTTAATTTCTTGATTGAATTACGATACTACGAAAATATGAACAGATGCAGTTCTTTTACAATTTAGTAGGTTCTTAAGCGTAAAGGCAGTGGCGAAATTCCACAACAAACGATTAATATCCTAGCACATTAAATTACTAAATTGGTCTAAAAAACCAAAGTTATATCGTCCGGTACTCTGCATAAATCTGATCTCACCAAGTAATTCAGTTATTTGTGAACTCTCCCAATTTCCGCCACTTCGCGGAGTGGTGTGGTCAGCCAACTCGCCTCCCATCAAGGCGAACTGGGTTCGATTCCCGGCGGAGTCACTCAGGTTTTCGCGTGTAGGCAACATGGCGGACGTTGCCGTTGGTCGGCGGATTTTCTCGGGATACCCGTTTCCTCCGCCGTTGCACACCCGCGCTCACCAATAACGCTATCTAGATTCCTCAAAACTGTCTCCGGGTGGGTAGAAAAGGATATACCGGTACTTTAGTTACCCCTGCACTGTTCTTTTCCAAACTACGCCACATTTACGCACGTCCCGTGATAACCCCAATTCGACATCGAGACGTTTCCCAACGTTAAACACAATCCATGGCATTCTCGGAAGTGCGTTACGCCGCCGCCAGGTGTGAGATGTCAACCAATCAGGTGTGTGCCAACGGCATTGCCCCCCCCCCCACACACACACAATATCATCCCATTTCGTCCATCCAGTTGCATGACTGGTTCATGCTGTCCACAGATGGTAGAATCCCAATGGGAGTGTGTACAAACAGACGTTCCGTCTTAATTTGAGAATAGTTATATTGATTACCAACTACTCAATGAATTAATGTAATATACATAGTTTACCTTCCATTTTTAGTGTCGTTTTATATTTTGTAATTTAACGTACAGTTTTGTCGAAGTTTGCAAAACCAGTTTCACTTACACGCTGTGTGACCAAAAATCAGAGAACTTACTCAGTAGGATGCTTAGAGATGGTGGAAAATCGAGAAAATTTTTGAGCCAACACATCTTCTATAACACACTGATTATTGTATTCCTTTATGATTAGATGGACAAGGTTTCGACCCGGCTAAGTTGTTTGCAGACAAATCATGAACGTTTGCCATATAGTATAAGAAANATTAGATGGACAAGGTTTCGACCCGGCTAAGTTGTTTGCAGACAAATCATGAACGTTTGCCATATAGTATAAGAAACCTCATTGGTCCAATAAAAAAGGGGTAGTATCTTCATACATGCTTAACAGCCAATCAGGAAAGAAAACTTTCTTACGTGTACAGTATGATGAATCTCTAAGGATGCTATACAGGCATGGTCACAATTATCTGTTTGCTATCATAATGAATAAATGGAGAAAGATGNTGAATCTCTAAGGATGCTATACAGGCATGGTCACAATTATCTGTTTGCTATCATAATGAATAAATGGAGAAAGATGTGTTTATTCGAAAGTGGCAAGACTGTATGTACTAAATAAGCCCATTTCTTCGGAGCGATTCCTCTGCAGTCAAACGCACCTAGGTTCATTGTTAATTGTGTCATATCCGAGTGGAAACGACGTGGAAAAAGCGGAAAGGCGTGAAGAGATTTGGGCGGCTCGTAACATCGAGGTTTTGAGAGCCAATGAGGGTGAAGTGGGGTGAGTATGGGGCAGACGAGGCGAACGGGAGAGCCCAGAGATGCTGCCGACCAGCGGCATCGTCCAGCGCGATTCCCACATGCGAAAATCCGGGAATGATCCCGCCGGGAATCTAACCCGGTACCACTAGACGGGAGGCGAGTAGTCTGTACACCACGACGGCCCCTTAAGGCAGTAGCCTTAAGGGCTCCGCCGTATCTGGAGTTTTTTTTCCGCGTTTGAGACCGAAAAGCGCGAGAGCGATAAGGGCGACACTACCACACGTATCAAGTACCCCGTCGCCGCTAAGCGTAAGCCTTTGAACTGGCGTGCAGCGGTGTGACCCTATTATTTTATTGATGGAAAGTCTGCAGGGAGGTTCTATGCAGGGCTGTTTGGNACTGGCGTGCAGCGGTGTGACCCTATTATTTTATTGATGGAAAGTCTGCAGGGAGGTTCTATGCAGGGCTGTTTGGATAGTTTTGTATGTATCTGACGCGTATATTCCGAGATACAGCGCTTTGAAAAAGCAGTTTTTGTAAGTCCTTTTGAAGTGCTGTGAAATAATGTTTCTAATATGAATGACGTCTTGAAAGAACTCAGCGGCCCTCGTCTTAAAGTGCGTGTTCTTTTCGTAGATCAGAACGTTGGACTCACGTTTAAGTTTCGTTGAAATACGTGTATTTCAAACACACTGCAACGCAGTTCAAGCGCCATGTAGGCGGGAGCCTTAATTTCCTCCTCTTACCCCGTCCCAAAGATGACAGAACGGCTTGAAGAAACAGGAGCATTAATAACCNATATTGAAGGTAAATATAGCATGATCTACAAAGTAACTGCCATACTTGCAGCATTTTTGAGGACGTAATTCTGCTCAATGTTTTAATGTGGAGCTGTGTATTATGGTGCTTTTTTTTTTTTTTTTTTTTTTCTTCTTCTTCTTCTTCTTCTTCTTCAGCTGGGAAGCACGCAATGTTGTCCATTCACGGTTAGTTCCAACTTTTATCAAGCTCTGCTCAAGTTCTATAATATTCCTCCGCCTCGGGAAAACCAAGCATAACCAAGTCTAGAAAATTACACCAAAATGATTACGCACCACATACGTGCGCACTCAGTTTAATGATATTTTGCATAAGCACTATTTCTTACCAGACATTACCAACACTCTTATTTTCTCTCTAGTTATGTTAATATTCGTTATAAACTAAAAATTATGATTTGTCGATAAAATATAAGTGAGTTCAGTTTAACCAAAAATAAAAGATTATTTTATGTTAACGGAAGTACAGCAAGCTTAGTATACATGGGATATCTAGGAAACAACCAAACACGTTATTCATTGGGCGGTTTTTCAAAGGTTTAATTTTAAAATGTGTGAAGAGAGCGTGAATATACNGTATACATGGGATATCTAGGAAACAACCAAACACGTTATTCATTGGGCGGTTTTTCAAAGGTTTAATTTTAAAATGTGTGAAGAGAGCGAGAATATTCTATACTGTGTGTCATATGGGAGACCTTGACGGAGTCGACATGCGTGGGCGCTTAACGGGCGGATTGTTTCTGAACAATGCGTGCGCGCGTGTGTTCGCCCGGCCGCGAGGAAGGTTAATTAACATGTCGCTACAAGGCATCACGAACACTGGGCGTTGCCCGACCGCCCACGCCACCCTTCCAACAACCCCGAGGTCCATCATATCGGCCAGCCAATATTCTAATGGCACATATGGCAATGCGTAATACCTCACACGTGAGGATACAGCACGGATACGTTCCCTAACCCCCTTCCCCCTCCACACGAACCCCGTCGTCGGGACAGCTGCAGCGGCCGCCTGCTTTCACGCTAATTGTGACCACCTCGGGCTGGAGAGACAAAACGTTCGCCGATGTTGTTCCGCATTTCGAGCGCCGCTTAAATTCGTGTACAGCCTTGGCGTGCGCTGTTTTTGCGTCCTAATGATACTGTAAAATGGTGCTTGCCTAATGTAAAGCATAGGCTAAATATGAGGTATACCGTTTTCGTCTTCTGCGCATGGCCCCAACGCTGATTCTTCCATCGACAATGCACCTGTCAAGGACACATGGTCATCAGTTATGAACACGTTTGAGTGTGAGTTTTCCGCAGACCCATCTTTATACGTATATTAATGAAATACTTTTTTAGTAAATGTACAAACATCTCAAAGCACTTAACTAACATACGTAGGCAGTTTTCCTGACCTCAAATCCGACCCATTTTATTTTATTTGTAGTGCTATTGTCAACAAAATAGTCCTATGTTGGCACACGGGCGGTGTCTACTGCGCAGCTCGTATGAACACTATCCCATTTTCCCTCTACGGTTCTTCGTTTTTGAGCAGAAAGTTTGAAGGAATGATCCCGCGAAATGGTGTTTGCCTGATGAAGTCTTTTCACACTTTTCACAGTTCCCCGAAGCCAAAAACCTAACCTCTGTATGCGTAATAGACGCTTAGAACTATAATAACTTTTGGCAGTTATTTGTGCACTACTAAAATCACCCGGTGAAATTTCCCGGTCGTGACTGCGTGTATATTAACGGAAAAAATTGAACGGAGTACTCGTAGCAACGTTAGTAAATAGTCTGATAGCAGTGTAATTTTTAAATAAGTGGCAACTTACACAGGCTTATTATTTTTTATTAGTATATTTTATGAGTTCTATGCCATGTTTCATAGGTTTGTAATTATAAAGTGTCTGCCGTTCAAGTAAAGTGATATAAAAATATTGTAAATTTATACTACTTTGAAAAATTTAAAATTTTAAACCTTACGGAGTGAAAGACTCTGATCAGAAGTCCAAAGTATCGGCCAAAGTCGTAAAATGTTCACTGTCAACGTAAATCAATATGGTGACGAAATATAAAAATGGCGATCTTGTTCGGACAGTTTTATTAGTAATCCGTCTGGAAAATTCGATAAATATTCAGGGGTATAGCATTTAAAGTGATGAAAGTATGTATCACTACTTTTGTTAGGAAGGGGGACTTTGTTTACAATTGTATGTTTTACCTTTTCTTAGAAGTCAGTCTCAGGACCTCGAGTACGTCAGAGACAACAGTTTACTAGCGACATACGAAGATAAATGAAAACACCTACAACTGCACTGAGAGAAAGGCCAACAGAATATATGTTTGTATGGGTCCAAAAACATATTTAGTTGCTCCAACTAAATACTTTGTTTAGTAAACAAAACTTGGAAAGCTAAAAAATTAATTTCGAATAAACCAAACATCTATGTTCGGCCAAAACAAATTATGTCAACAAAATATAAATTTAAGATAATGATAACTATATTTATAATTATAATATAATTAACATTAATATACAGATAATATACAATGACATACAATTGTATGTATAGATATTAGGTATCTTACATTATTTTAGAAATGCAAAGCAAGAAGAAAGGACGTGACTGAAGGTAATGTGATACAGAAAAGATAGTGTTATCAGTTTTGTGTTGCGCCATTACAGTGTCAGACTTAAATTTCATTTTTTGGGATATCACAGACATTTCAGTACTACAGCTTTTACCAAATCAAGTACTTTTTTTAAGTGTGTCTGTAATTTTTTTTATAGTTTTCGTTTTTTGACTGGAGGCTTACATTGCCGGTACGTGATTGTCGAAGTGTTATGAAACGATGACTTATCACGCATAAAATTATTAAACAAGTTGCACGGGCGGATTGAAGTGAATTAATTATGCATATGTAATAAATGTTAACACTATGTGGCCAATTCAACATATTTTTACTTTATATCCCTAAACTGTTTTATTCCATTTTCCACAAAAGAAAGTAAAGGAAAGGAATATTTTTCTAAGTATGTTACTTGTAATGGCACATGCTCTGGGTTTTTTCTTCTATGGGCGGTGAAGTGAAGTAACGGAGGATGCAAATTTATTTCAATAAACTTAACTATTTCCGAACGCACTTAGAAGCCTTTGTATTTCCATTCTTCTTTTACCGTTAATTTTTGTGTTCAGCGGCTGCAGCCACAAGCAAACATTATTTATCGAACCGATGATTCCCTCCGCCGGGAGGCAAAGTGGGGGAGGTAGTTATGTAAACGATAAACAAACGCTCCGAACAACGTTACGGTCTCTCTGCACATTCCACCTGCGTTCAGATAAACACCAAGTTATATTGTCATTGGATTCGTGGCGGGAGACCGGGGTGATGCAAAAACGAACATAATAGGGGAAGGAAAAAAAAAAAAAAAAAAATGGGCAAGATGAAGAAGAGAATTTATAATTTTAAAATAGGTTTCCCGGGGACTACACCTGGTGCTCCGCTGATAAGCTCGCGGGAGAAAAAGCAAAGTGGATGTTTCAAGCATCTCATCACGTCACGCCCAATGACTGCAACGTGACTAGAAATACCAACATTGGGAAATTAATTACGAAGTAACGTTGCGGAGACAAAAGATTAATGTTCTTTCAGCCGAGGTGTTATGGCTCTTGGCACGATATTATACCTTCGCACATTTTAACAACCCCCATTAAGGTGTAATTTCATGTGCAGGAATTCCTTCCTTGAAAGTTCTGTAANTACCTTCGCACATTTTAACAACCCCCATTAAGGTGTAATTTCATGTGCAGGAATTCCTTCCTTGAAAGTTCTGTAATGAAATCTTGTTTTATTTGTGGGACAAAACAGTTAAATTTTAATGCATCAGTAAGTCGTCAGAACATGTCTCTGTTTCACGGTTGACTGAAAACTTCAAACAAATGTTTTAAAAGAATTCCTTTTCCGTTGTCAATATATTTTTAACGCTAACACTCTCCGTAATACTTAATTAGTGTGGNTGTTTTAAAAGAATTCCTTTTCCGTTGTCAATATATTTTTAACGCTAACACTCTCCGTAATACTTAATTAGTGTGAATAGCGAGTGAATAAAATAAAATAATTATTTCAGGGTGTTATGAAAAGTGTAATTTTTAAGTTAGCGGCAACTTAAATCAGTTTTTTATTCACTACAGCACGACAGTAACGTAAATGATTCAAAAATTTTGACGTCCGTAATGAGTGCTAACTAGTCTTTACGTGCAGCGGAAAAGACAGTTTATTTCTGTTAAAAATGGCGGGAGGTAACAAAGGGGTTATGAAAATTAAACCAAGTTAACCTTTCGAAAGTGCTTTATTAACGGCAAAATCACATGATGTTATTTTCTAGGAAACTTAGCCGTGCACCCGTGTTCGAGGTCGACACATCGATTTTAGAGGTCATGTCGAACTTTAATTGATATGTAACGGTCGTTGGCGATTCACATAAAATTCCGAATGTGGCACTGACCTACCGTTGGCTCGATTTTAAACTCTATTGGGTCGACAGTTTTTAGTCCGGGAACTCTCGTGTAGACTACACAGCACGATGGGGACTCCGTTGTTGCGGAGGATTTCTCGGAGTGTTCCCAGTTCCTCATTTTACTTTATTCCACTTTTTTTCTGCTTCTATTTCATTCGTTTTTCAAGCTAGACAGGAACGTCAGGTCGGAGCAGTTCCTCAACTACGGTTTCAACCTCATTCATCCAAACTGGTCATGGCACTGGCGGAAACCGAGGCGTGATAGGGTTTTAAATTCCACATTTATTGTGCACTGAGATATAACGGTATTTTTTTGGCTGTGTCGTACAATTTAGATGATTGGCCCACTGCTTTCCGGGTCGCAAGACTTAAATCCCCGCATGGACTAGTGTAGATGAATGCACTAAAACCCTAGAATCCATGGACCCAAGTTGTCAACAAGGAACTGTGCAAGCTGGTGGTGGCTTCATAATTGTGTGGGATGTTTTTACATGGAATGGACTGGGTCCTTTGGTCCAACTGAACCGTTCGTTGACTGGAAATGGTTATGTTCAGCTACTTGGAGACCACTTGCAGCCATTCATAGACGTCATGTACCCAAAAAACGATGGCAATTTTATGGATCACAATACGCCATGTCACCGGACCACAACTGATCGCGATTGGTTTGAAGCACATTCTGGACAATTCCAGCGAATGATTTGGCCACCAAGATCCTCTGACATGAATCCCATCNCGATTGGTTTGAAGCACATTCTGGACAATTCCAGCGAATGATTTGGCCACCAAGATCCTCTGACATGAATCCCATTGAACATTTATGGGACATAATCAAGAAGTCAGTTCGTGCACAAACTCTTGCACCAGCAACACTTTCGCAATTATGGACGTCTATAGAGGCAGCATGGCTCAATATTTCTGCCGGGGAATTCCAACAACTTTTTGAGTCCATGCCACGTCGAGTTGCTGCACTTCGCCGGGCAAAAGGAGGTCCAACACGATATTAGGAGGTATCCAATGACTTTTGTCGCCTCAGTGTACACCTGGTATAATAGCATTACCTACTGGACTAATTAACTGACATTCTGCTTTCGGTTCAATCCCTCTGTATCGACATCCAGTGGAGATAGGGGCCTTCGGACATCTTTTCTATCCCCCATACCTTGCAGTCAGTACATTAGTCATGAATCTTATCTGAATAAGGAAATATGTGCTCTCTTTGTTATTTCCACAATAACAATTAATAATCTAATCAACTTAACATTATAATCAAAAGAAAAATCCCCATATATATAATGTCATCTAAAATATCTAAATATTCAGGTAATAGATATTAACACTATGCTATCACAAACACGAGCATAGAAACTTTGGCTCCAATATTCCGAAATTTTCGATTTTTCTGTGCAATATTTTGAAAACTATAACGACTTGACTACAAATATTTACATTTAAGTGGTCCTTATATAAATCTATTTTAGATAATGAAATAAAAAATAGTCGTGAAATATGGCATTAAATCTGTTCTTCCAAACATCAAAAAGCATGTTAATACTGCCCTTTTGTACCGGAAATTGACTTGTATTCAAATCCCGCTCCAAGACAAAAAAAATGTTTACTTTTTTAATTACTTTTAATTTCTTTATACACTGGTCAACATCCAAATAACACGTAATCTTTTTTTATAAGTTGGAAATATACAAAACCAAGTAGTAAATGTATGGAGGGGTTCCGCAAGTCTACGGTAAGTTAAGTAAAATATAATAAAAGCCCCCAATTAAAAAAAAGAAGTGTGTTTAAATTTATAGAGCTTTCTGGATAATTTTTTACCATTACTTTTCCGTAATTTCACGGAAAATTTTTTCTAACGGTGTAGTTAAAATGACACGGCGCACTTAATACTAAAATAATAAACTCGTATGTTTTTACCGGCATTAATTTTCAGTTAAAGGTGCATTGTATAAAAGTTTGAGAATCCTGTTAAAAATTGTTTACTTCCTTTATTAGAATTAGAAGTAAGGTTTATACATTATATATAGGCTATATACATATAAAAAAACTGTGTGCTGATATGTGATTTTAAAATGCTACCCTGTGATTAAAATAAGGCTTGTGTTATTTAAATGAGTGATTTACTTTATGTTCTTACATGAAAGTTTACAAAATTGTGCATTACCTACTTCCGTACTTTTCATTGTTTGTATTGCTTTGTAATTGTTACTTACCGTATTATGTCGGGAGGCTGTTAAGTAGGTGTTCACGTGCTGAACTAACTTAAAATTACGCATGAAAACGGCACACACAACCATGGCTCTGAGGGAGGTGGAATTCGGAACTTCGAACTTCGTGATGCGAATATAACGCCTTAGCAACTTAGGTCACTGTGTGCGTTTACGCAAGTACAAAAATCGTGTAACTAAAGTCCCTGCGTATTTGCTAAATACGCTCTGAAATAAGTAAGGTAATCTTTTTATCACGCGAATGCATCCGTTTCGTAAACCGATCCCTACAATACATGAAGTTCACACTCTCTCAGCCCCGTTTCAGCAAAACGGATTATGCTAAATTATTCGTTCGCTGTAATTTAGGAGCTCAAAATCTGCAATTTTGCCTTCCGGACGGATACGAACTTTCGAGTTTTACATTCGCATTACTTATACATTCCTGGACTACGGCCCATTTCAGTTAACTGCATCTGGAGCAAAGTGAAAGTAAAGACAAGTGCTGTATTTTTCCCTCGAAAAATTGTATCTAAAAAATTTGCTTTTCTAATTTACTTCTGAGCTATTGTGTAAATATTCAGTACACGAACAATTTTCCCCGCGTAATTGTTTCATTCTGATGCTGTAACTTAAAATAAATCACTTTCACTTTGAGAAATTTTATTTATTAGTTTATTCATTAATTTGACACTATATGCGTGACAAAGCAATTTTTTTTTTAAACACAAAGACTTACGTGACCGAGGTAACTTAGGCATTTTCTTCGAATTATAAAATTCCGGGTCCATATACTGGGTACCGTATGTATTGTGCCAGTCAGATATTACACTCTATTATTTTGCCTGGTAAATTGAAGTTAGTTAAAGACTGTTGTGTTACTTAGAAATAACATTTAATTTTCAATGTTTGGTTACTTGAAACAAAATAAACCCTCTTATTTCAAATAAACCCTCTTATTTCAAATAAAATATATATTCTATTTAGTGTAGTTTCACTTAAAACATTATTTTAATTTTTTCACTTCCTTCCCCCTTTTTTTTAGTGTGACTTTTCTGTACTATTCCTCCTACGTTGTTAAGAACGAGGGCTTTGCGTTTGATATTGTTACGCGCTCGCTGNGTCATCTAAAATATCTAAATATTCAGGTAATAGATATTAACACTATGCTATCACAAACACGAGCATAGAAACTTTGGCTCCAATATTCCGAAATTTTCGATTTTTCTGTGCGATATTTTGAAAACTATAACGACTTGACTACAAATATTTACATTTAAGTGGTCCTTATATAAATCTATTTTAGATAANATATTTTGAAAACTATAACGACTTGACTACAAATATTTACATTTAAGTGGTCCTTATATAAATCTATTTTAGATAATGAAATAAAAAATAGTCGTGAAATATGGCATTAAATCTGTTCTTCCAAACATCAAAAAGCATGTTAATACTGCCCTTTTGTACCGGAAATTGACTTGTATTCAAATCCCGCTCCAAGACAAAAAAAATGTTTACTTTTTTAATTACTTTTAATTTCTTTATACACTGGTCAACATCCAAATAACACGTAATCTTTTTTTATAAGTTGGAAATATACAAAACCAAGTAGTAAATGTATGGAGGGGTTCCGCAAGTCTACGGTAAGTTAAGTAAAATATAATAAAAGCCCCCAATTAAAAAAAAGAAGTGTGNTATGGAGGGGTTCCGCAAGTCTACGGTAAGTTAAGTAAAATATAATAAAAGCCCCCAATTAAAAAAAAGAAGTGTGTTTAAATTTATAGAGCTTTCTGGATAATTTTTTACCATTACTTTTCCGTAATTTCACGGAAATTTTTTTCTAACGGTGTAGTTAAAATGACACGGCGCACTTAATACTAAAATAATAAACTCGTATGTTTATACCGGCATTAATTTTCAGTTAAAGGTGCATTATATAAAAGTTTGAGAATCCTGTTAAAAATTGTTTACTTCCTTTATTATAATTAGAAGTAAGGTTTATACATTATATATAGGCTATATACATATAAAAACTTTGTGCTGATGTGTGGTTTTAAAATGCTACCCTGTGATTAAAATAAGTCTTGTGTTATTTAAATGAGTGATTTACTTTATGTTCTTACATGAAGGTTTACAAAATTGTGCATTACCTACTTCCGTACTTTTCATTGTTTGTATTGCTTTGTAATTGTTACTTACCGTATTATGTCGGGAGGCTGTTAAGTAGGTGTTCACGTGCTGAACTAACTTAAAATTACGCATGAAAACGGTACTTACAACCATGGCTCTGAGGGAGGAGGAATTCGGAACTTCGAACTTCGTGATGCGAATATAACGCCTTAGCAACTTAGGTCACTGTGTACGTTTACGCAAGAACAAAAATCGTGTAACTAAAGTCCCTGCGTATTTGCTAAATACGCTCTGAAATAAGTAAGGTAATCTTTTTATCACGCGAATGCATCCGTTTCGTAAACCGATCCCTACAATACATGAAGTTCACACTCTCTCAGCCTCGTTTCAGCAAAACGGATTATGCTAAATTATTCGTTCGCTGTAATTTAGGACCTCAAAATCTGCAATTTTGCCTTCCGGACGGATACGAACTTTCGAGTTTTACATTCGCATTACTTATACATTCCTGGACTACGGCCCATTTCAGTTAACTGCATCTGGAGCAAAGTGAAAGTAAAGACAAGTGCTGTATTTTTCCCTCGAAAAATTGTATCTAAAAAATTTGCTTTTCTAATTTACTTCTGAGCTATTTTGTAAATATTCAGTACACGAACAATTTTCCCCGCGTAATTGTTTCATTCTGATGCTGTAACTTAAAATAAATCACTTTCACTTTGAGAAATTTTATTTATTAGTTTATTCATTAATTTGACACTATATGCGTGACAAAGCAATTTTTTTTTAAAACACAAAGACTTACGTGACCGAGGTAACTTAGGCATTTTCTTCGAATTATAAAATTCCGGGTCAATATACTGGGTACCGTATGTATTGTGCCAGTCAGATATTACACTCTGTTATTTTACCTGGTAAATTGAAGTTAGTTAAAGACTGTTGTGTTACTTAGAAATAACATTTAATTTTCAATGTTTGGTTACTTGAAACAAAATAAACCCTCTTATTTCAAATAAACCCTCTTATTTCAAATAAAATATATATTCTATTTAGTGTAGTATCACTTAAAACATTATTTTAATTTTTTCACTTCCTTCCCCCTTTTTTTTAATGTGACTTTTCTGTACTATTCCTCCTACGTTGTTAAGAACGAGGGCTTTGCGTTTGATATTGTTACGCGCTCGCTGGTTCACATCCCGCGCGAGCGAGTGGAATTGAAGATAACAGTTATATGATAGCGGCGGCAGCAAGTCAAAGGATTGTTTTAAATGAACGAGTCAGCGATAGGCCGGTGGCCACGTATATATTACAGAAAGCGAGCCGACACGATAATTCTTTTTGCGGCGCGCGCTGCTGACCCAGGTTTTATTGATTTCTGCGTTTATCTTAAGAATGCTTTGCATTACTGACCTCGTTCTCTCAGCATGACTCGGGGTGCATTAAACTTTCCAGATGGTCAGGGAGACCGATATAAAAGTATGACAGGCATCCGAGCCGAGGAGTTGATGAGTGAATTAGTGGCAGAGTTCCGAGCGATAGAAGACGAGCAACGAGAGAAGTGACAGCGGAAGGGAAATCTGCGACTGCGAGTATCAAGCAGTGAAGAGTGCGCGGCTGGCAGGCTAGTCTATTGAACTAGATACGTGAGTGAAATACATTACAAATTATGGTAACTGATAGACTGAAAGTGTGTTAATGATGAGTATGAGATAATTGACTTTAAACAAACAGAGACATTACGAAGGACGTTAATTATAGTTAAAATATGCATTAAATATTGCGCTCGCTGTTAAATAAAAAGAGTAATAGTGAAGACATATAACTTGATGCTGTAAATAATAGGTGTGTAGATAAATTAGAAATCAAATTTAGTTCTTTTATTTTTTTAAGACCTCCATCCCTCACGAACTTTGATACGCCCCTCAGGTGTCCATTTAACACTGCTATCAGAAGTGGGATGAAGGCAATTAAATTTNCCTCACGAACTTTGATACGCCCCTCAGGTGTCCATTTAACACTGCTATCAGAAGTGGGATGAAGGCAATTAAATTGTAAATAATGTGAGATTATAGGCAAGTAGTTAGTGATTTTAAAACAAATTAAGTTATAGGTGAAAATAATTAAGAATGTTTTGTACAACTGAGGCAGTGAATGTTAACAATGAAAATGTCTGCAGAACTGGAAGAATTGAGAGTATTAATTGAGGGATTAAATAGCCAAGTGAGCGCAAGTGCAAATAGCTCGAGGGAAGACGTAAACACTCAATTTAGTATTGTGAAAGAAACTGTGATTGGAACTGTAACCAGTGTTAATTAGAATGTAGACAGGAAAATTGACTCTGAAAATGAAAATCCAGACCCGGTAGATAAGAAAATAGACACATTAAATGTTGACAGGAAAATATAAGTCATTTGCGAGTTAGTGAATGAAAGAGTTGTCTATGTAGACAAGAAAATTGACCTTGTAAATGAAAGGATGGACGGTGTAATGAAATGAAACCGAAGATCAGCGCAGTAGAGAAACAGATGGAGGAATTTCTTCAGCAACGGGGTGCCACTAACATCACACCTGCAGCCGAGAAAAGTGGGGAAGCAGTACATGTCGTCACTATCACAGAGACTTCTGAGGAGAGCACGGAAATCTGCAGCATTGGTGTCGCACAGTCGGGAGAGGGGAAGGGGGTCTCAATTACGCCCGCCCCTTACGATTGCCAGACTTCATGACGGGAGTACCATCACCAGTTTGAAATAGTCGCTACCCTAAATGGCTGGACAACCGTACAGTAGGCATACTACCTCGCGGCTGTACTGAGAGGCCTCGCACTGAGTATACTACGATCTCTGCCAGAGCAACCACATCGCCTTGAGTACCCCACACCGGTGTCGACCTTGGGAGTTACGTTACGGTGACCGGTATCTGCGACATGCGCAACTGCGAAGCCGCACCCAGCGACCAGGGGAGCCACTGTAGGAGCTAAGGCAGGACGTCGTGCGGCTCTCCCACCTGTCCGAGGAGCGCGCGACATCATCACAGTCGATTTCTCCATCGATGCCATCGCCTACACAGAGGTACGACAAGCAGTACGTCTGGCTGCAGGACGCCCTGGTCCGAGCACTGGAGGTGGAGT
>NQII01005340.1:132376-168683 GCA_002778355.1 Clitarchus hookeri
CCCACCTAAACGGCCTGAGTGTTTTGTCGTGTGGACAGCAGGGGCACCTGAGAGCCTACTGCCCACAACAACAACAACAACAACAACAGCAGCAGCAACAGTAGTAGCAGCGAGCGCGTGACAATATACTTTAAAATCAAACATTAGTTTTCAGATATGCGTTGTTTTTTGAGATGTACCTGTAGTGTTTAAAACAGCTCATTGCACTAGACTAGCCTCTATAGGCACTCGCACTGATTTTGTTAAACAATACAATGTTACTTTGGGACAACCAAATTAATTGTTTGAATAGGAGCAATTAAATATTTTGTTGCTAAAACAAATTATTTTGTTGTTCTTGTGCGATTGCCCCAAAGCTTGTAATATTTTTTTTGGTGGAACTAAAAATGTTTATAGTTATACGAACATTAAACAATTTCGGTTATAACGAAAAAAAAAGAAAAAACGAAACGAAAGCTTGACAGAATTTTGAACCACGAACATTTTCCGCCCGAATGTCACGCCTTTGCTACCTCGACTACGGACGAAATATGAATGTTTATAAAGTATACTTTTCAATACAGGACATGTACGTATATTTATTTATTTTTTCAATTTTTACAGCTTTAGTTTTTTTTACTGTTTAACTTTTTGAATTGAAGACAGCCAACTAAATAAATCCCAGTTATTAACCAAGCTGGTTTTGTTAATGCCACAGATTCTGTAATAATAAACAATTAAACTGCTCCAGCCAACCAAATGCTTATTCACTCCAAAAAAACATTAATTTTACTCCGCCATGATATTAATAATGTTTACTGTAACCAAACCAATTAGTTGTAGGTACTTGCCAAACAGATGTGTGTACAACCAAAAAAGCGTTCGGCTGAAAAAAAAAATAGTTTTAAATTATTTATTTGGTTCAAGGGAAGATGTTTTGAGCTAGAGCAGGTTGGTTAAGTGAACAGAATATTGTTCAATGTAAGCAAATACCGTTCTAGTAAATTTATTTNTTGAGCTAGAGCAGGTTGGTTAAGTGAACAGAATATTGTTCAATGTAAGCAAATACCGTTCTAGTAAATTTATTTGGTATCTGCAATTATATCTATCTTTCAGTCCATTTAAGACACATTTTTATATTTATTTATAACAGTTATTTACGTCGCAATGTTTTGTATGTCAAATAAAGTATTACTCCAGCCAGAATTTTTTTTTCTGCAGTCACTTTTATTATTTGTGTATTTTAAATAACAGTCTATTTTCGATAATACTGTTATTTTCAGCACGTCATACAAACTTCGTTCANTGTACGTAATTTTTTTTTTTTTTTTTCAATTTTTACAGCTTTAGTTTTTTTTACTGTTGAACTTTTTGAATTGAAGACAGCCAACTAAATAAATCCCAGTAATTAACCAAGCTGGTTTTGTTAATGCCACAGATTCTGTAATAATAAACAATTAAACTGCTCCAGCCAACCAAATGCTTATTCACTCAAAAAAAAACATTAATTTTACTCCGCCATGATATTAATAATGTTTACTGTAACCAAACCAATTAGTTGTAGGTACTTGCCAAATAGCTGTGTGTACAACCAAATAAGCGTTCGGCTGAAAAAAATAGTTTTAAATTATTTATTTGGTTCAAGGGAAGATGCTTTGAGCTAGAGCAGGTTGGTTAAGTGAACAGAATATTGTTCAATGTAAGCAAATACCGTTCTAGTAAATTTATTTTGTATCTGCAATTATATCTATATTTCAGTCCATTTAAGACACATTTTTATATTTATTTATTACAGTTATTTACGTCGCAATGTTTTGTATGTCAAATAAAGTATTACTCCAGCCAGAAATTTTTTTTTCTGCAGTCACTTTCATTATTTGTGTATTTTAAATAACAGTCTATTTTCGATAATACTGTTATTTTCAGCACGTCATACAAACTTCGTTCAAGGTTCAGTTCACAAGAACTAGAATACACGTATAAATATCCNAAGGTTCAGTTCACAAGAACTAGAATACACGTATAAATATCCTATACAGAGTACAAGAACACTTCAAACAACATTGTGACGCCAGTATTGCTACAAAGTCTTGCAGTATATGAGCAATTGAAAGCTGAAGAAAGCAATCTTCATAAAAGGCCTTACGCGATCAACGAGTGGAATAATCAAGACTTTTCAGTATGGCAAACTCATGGTGTAGGCAGAACGGTTCAAGTGGCGAGCAATGCGCCGAAACGTTCAACCTGCCTCTCGGAGGCCGACGATGCTGCCTCTCTCAAACTCATCCAACTGGGCGAAGGCTTGTCGAATGCGCCGTCGGGCCATGCTGCGTTATCACTGAACTTGGTTCTGTGGCTCGCACTGCTCACGCAGCTATGAATGATGGANCGCCGTCGGGCCATGCTGCGTTATCACTGAACTTGGTTCTGTGGCTCGCACTGCTCACGCAGCTATGAATGATGGATGGACATGTATGCCCCCTAGTGGCACATCCGCGCAAGCAAAGCGCATTAAACGCAAATGGGACACATTTCGGGCTACGACGATAATTTCTGTCAACCTTCGTTGTACTACCATGATTAGTTCGTTATGATCATTTTTTTTTTGTGAGTGAGTGTATACCACCCCAACTTTTGAAAATTACGCAGTTGATTTATAAACAGTTGTACTAAAAAAAATTCACAGTAATCGTTTTAATTATGGTACTAAAAGGGGCCCTTAAATAATGTATTGTATTTTACTGAAAATTTGAAACAATAACAAAAGAAAATTAAAAATCTTACAAAATCCCTTTTTAAAATATTTGAAGCAATAACATAATGAATACGGTGAATTACATTAAAGTTTTTTCTTGCGTTACTTAATTGTAGTTCGCAGTGCAAAGAGAGAAAATATTCGGAAGGTAAAGTGAGTAAAGAATGATTCGAACAAAAATTTATATTAACGTTTTTTTTTATATATTCTGTTTTATATTTTCTACTATTTATTTTGTTTGGCAAAAACGCGTGCAAACACACGAACTGCATAAAAACGAGTGATGGGCCCCTAATTTTCTACCANCTGTTTTATATTTTCTACTGTTTATTTTGTTTGGCAAAAACGCGTGCAAACACACGAACTGCATAAAAACGAGTGATGGGCCCCTAATTTTCTACCATGCGCTATTGCCAATTTTTCTGTATAAAATTTCATATTTTTATTTACATGTTATACGCATACATTCTTGGCCCTTTTTTACTAACGTCATAATTTCAAGGGCGATAATTTTTTTAAATATAAATATATATACATTTACATTTACATTCGCATTCAACTGATTCATTGAAACAATAATACTGTACACTATCCATAACAAATAAGCCCCAACCCGATTTTATTTACCTAGATGGCTTATATATCGCTTTTTGCNCATTTACATTTACATTCGCATTCAACTGATTCATTGAAACAAAAATACTGTACACTATCCATAACAAATAAGCCCCAACCCGATTTTATTTACCTAGATGGCTTATATATCGCTTTTTGCCACTTGAGTTATTCACAAAAAACTTGATAATTGTTTATTATGGCAGGTTGATCTCTGTGACGTACGTAAAGCCTTGAATCGTGTAGTATCACCACCCACAAACTTAAAGTGTTTCCGAGTTAGAAATGTTACTCCCACCCAGGGGGAGACGTCCGCCCGAATGCCTGACAGGCACTCGGGCACAGCAGCATGGGGGAGCTGAGCGGCGAATGCTAGAGAAACTCCGGAGAGAAAAAAAAAAAAAAAGGTCACGTTTTCAATGAGGAGAAAAGCTTCGGCTGCTTGCCCCTTATGGGACCGGTGCTAATTCGATCCTTCCGAGTCCTTCTGTTCGCCAGGTCCCACCAGAATTACCGCCATGTTTCCTCTCGAGATTGGAAAACAATTCTCCCTCCTCGAGTTTGAGCCGAAAGGAGGCGAAAATAGAAATGAAATAACGATATCTTCTTGGGGGAAGAAAAATGGGGGTTACGGCTGGCTTACCGAGTATTAGGGTCACGTGCGTCGACGTCTACAAATGTGCAGCGTCGCGATTTTTTCTTCTAAAAATGACAGTCGCAACGAAAACTATAAAAAAAATGAATACGATTTAATCTCCATCCAAGCTTAAGTCGCAGCAATTGTAAAATATGTTTTACCAAATGAGCTGACAATAAAATCCAACATAAATTCCAATTTAAATGTTGATCGCAGGTGAAATCTGCTGCGACATCCAAAGGTTCGTCGTACAAAACTGATGTACAAAAGAAAATGATTATTGTTATTATTATATTTTTAATATCTAGAAAACTCATTTAGATATAAACACGCCGAAATCTGCAATTCGTTAATAGTAGCTTATTCCTAAATAAGCCATCAAAATAAAAATAATAATAATGCCTATCTAGATTACTGGGTCCTGCATCCGGTGGTTTCTAAACACTGCAGAGTTAATATACATGGCTAAAAAATTGGTACCATCCGTAATCAAAATGACCTTTGCCCTCAAGTCGTATACACAAACGAGTTTTAGTTTTCACGGTTACTTCAGATTTGTCATGTTTAGCAATAAGTTGGTACTGAAGAAGACTTTACTGAAACGGGACCGCGGTGGCTGAGTGGGTAGACTGCTCGCCTCCCACCAAGATGAACCAGGTTCAATCCCCGACCGGGTCACCCCCAGATTTTCGCAAGCGTCGACCCCCCCCCTTCCCCCTTCTGCTGCCCACACCTCTCTCGCGGGCCAGGCAGCTTGTCGGCCTTGTCAAAACAATTGGTGCATTCATTAATAAAAAAAATTATTTTACATAAATTTATCTTATCTAATTCCGGCTTGTTTGGTGATTAAATCAGAAGGCAAATCGCACTGATTTCGGGCGTCAATAATTTCCGTCCTACGCATAGTACACAAAATCGTCTTCCAAGCACATACCCAGGATAAAAGGGAATTATGACAAGAGTTCAACAAGGCCGGGATTTCCTCGTGCGGAATATGCCCTGCGTCCCTCCTTAGTCCATGCATCAGGGACGATTGCTGATGGTACGCATGTTGAGTGGTGCGGTCGAGGTGCTTCCGCGCAGCTACTGCAACAAGACTTTCGCAAATGCTAATGAAGCACGGAAGAATGAAACTAACGCATGTGTAAGGAGATCCATTCGCATGTCATGTCGACGTGAGAAGTGCTATAAACAGTTTGTTCGCACCGAAAGTTTATAAAGGCATTTGGAACAGTGTGAACGAGCTGCGCCATCCTATGTATGAGGAAGGCGTAATGGTCCTTCTGTATGGTTGGTCTGGTCGCCTTTATGGTTCTTTGGTATGGTTAGCTGTAGGTGACATGTTTTCCGAAGATTTTGCTCGAAGAGGTTAGCTACGAGCCCCTCATTAGAGACTTTTTTTCGATATTAATCATCACGAATTTTTTTTTCGATGGGTGGGTATGGCATGAGTCTGTCTTGGGTGGTGACATTCTCGGGTGGTGACATTCTCGGGTGGTGTCGATCTTAGGTAAAAGTCAGTCTCCTGTGTGCATATGTGTGGACTCTGTAGCTGATGTATAAGTGTATGAGCTGTACATGAAAGAACATGAATGTATTTTTTAATGCTTTTGTAATAATACATTTTAATAAATTTAAAAAAATGAATTTTTTTNATGAAAGAACATGAATGTATTTTTTAATGCTTTTGTAATAATACATTTTAATAAATTTAAAAAAATGAATTTTTTTTAAAACTTTATATCGTAACCAACCTGTTATAAACTAACTTCATTAAAAAAATGCAATTATGCAAATTTTTTTTTTAATTTAGCTAATCAGTGTTATTATAAAGGGATTTTACATACGTAAATACGAACGTACATACCAGAAGCTATAAATGATGCTTGAAAACTGAATTTTATGAACCTGCCTCTTAAGAGTTTGCAAATCATATTTACCTACCTAAATTCCTGTACATATTCGCTTGCTTAAGAGCTGACGTGCGAAAACATGTGGTCTGCTTTATAATTATTTTTAAAGAATATATTTAAAACATTTAATGTGAGCATAGGCACATTTATTCAGACCCCTGAATGAAAAAAAAATGTTTTAATACAAAATTTGCCTTCAAAAAGTTTTTAAAATGGTAAAGACGATGAATTTAAACTGAAAAGGCTCTACAATAAATGTGTCGTAAGCCATATATGTATAGATCGAAAAAAAATATAAAAATAATATAACAAAACATTTAATACACTAATGTAATTATACGAGAGAATCCACTCTCTATATTTCGGGGNATATAAAAATAATATAACAAAACATTTAATACACTAATGTAATTATACGAGAGAATCCACTCTCTATATTTCGGGGCTATTATAATAGATATGAGAAATTAAGTAGCTCAGTAATTAGGGTACTGGACTCCTATTCGAGAGGTTGTGGGTTCAAATCCCTGTCACTCCATGAAAATTTTTATTTTTTTAAATGATACCAGCTGTTATGGGAATGTGTGAAATTTATACAGTTTTAATTTTATAAACTGATTTTGCATTAAAAATACATTTTTAATGTATTTTATTGTATTATGTTTGTAGAGATTTCGGCATTTTTCAAACATTAGATAAAATAAAATAATTATTAATGAATTCACCAATCCCTATGTGTCTGGTCGTTTTAATATTGTTTTGACAAGGCCGACCAGCTGCTTGACCCACAAGAGCTGTGTGTGAATAGTTTTCTGACAGCAGAAGGGGGGAGGGGGGGTCGACGCTTTTAGTGTCGGTTAGGTGTCAAGGAGGGGGAGAGCAATGGAAGGGGGTCTAATGTTAAATGTTCCTCGATTTTTAGAATGTTTTCGATTTGTATGACTGGGGTTGGTTGGTGAAAAAAAGAGGGGGGGGGGTTGTTTGTTGATTTGGGTTGTGGAATGAGCAATAGGTAGGGTGGGTAGTGCAGCGTTATATGTTCTTCGATTTTTAGAATCAATTTTTCAATTTTTTTTGCGATCATTCTAGAATTTTTGTGACTAGTTGGATTATTGTGAGGGGGTGGGTGGTTGGCTGAGGTTGGTGAGGTGTGCAAGGGGGTAAAGTAGTGCAGCGTTGTATGTTCTTCGATTTTTAAAAAGATATTTATAGTTTTAATGATTTTTATTTTTTGTAATTTCTAGGTGACGAGGGTGGGAAGGGGGTGAGCGTGAGGTTCACAATATATTTTCTTCGATTTTTAGAATTTTTTTTTCGATATTTGCGATTTTTTATAATTTTGAGGGTGGGTGGTGGTGAGGAGTGTTGCAAAGCATAAACTTANTTTTTTTTCGATATTTGCGATTTTTTATCATTTTGAGGGTGGGTGGTGGTGAGGAGTGTTGCAAAGCATAAACTTACTTCCCTACCTGTCTCGTTCGCCGAGTGATCTAAGGCGTTCACCATGTTGGCGACCCAAGGTCCGGCAGTTCGATCCCGCCCTACTCCAGACTATATTTTGAACTCAGCGAAAATTAAATAAAATAGCAGCGCTTCTAGTGGTCAACTCCAGAACCAACATGGCGGCCGAGCGAGAGCAACACCAGCGCCCCTAGCAGGTGGCAGTTAAACAAAGGCCAAGTCGAAACAAGATGGCGGACGACTGTAGCACACTCTAGCATCAATAAACATCATGGCCGACACTGGCACCCCTAGCAGGTGATGAGGGAACTGCAGCAGATGAAATCCGAGATGGTGGATGAAGAAGGTGCAAGAGAGAAAAGAGGTGGAAAAGAGAGGCAATATGGAATGACGGAGCATGAAAAAAGATGTAATGACAGAGCATGAAGTGGAAAATTCTAGAAAAAGATAGAAAGGTCAAGGTCACAATATGGCCGCCGATTAAAATGACAGAGAAAGAGTTGACATCATCCAATATGGCGGACAGATCCTGATACATGAGGCAGTTGTCCCTGAATCCCTATTCCTATACTACCAACCACTGTGTTATAAAATAATTAATTGAAAAAGTGGTCCAGACTAAAAGAAAACCGTGCATTATTTTTTGAACTATAAATAACAAAAATGACTGCACATGAGGGCATTCTGTGAAAAGATATCCGGTAAAAAGTTTAAACGAATTGATAAATTACTTAATTTGAAAATACCCCAATATATTATTTATAGAATTATTATTAAAACCACAGAATTGAAATGTGATCAAGCCAAATGAGCAAGAATTGCAACTATTCGCGGAATTAAAAGAAGACTTGAAAGTTAAGGAAGAAACCCAAAACCATTTATCGAGGAATTAAATTTATTTATTTTGAAATGATAAACCAAACACATTACGTGNAAGGAAGAAACCCAAAACCATTTATCGAGGAATTAAATTTATTTATTTTGAAATGATAAACCAAACACATTACGTCAGAAGAAATGCAAAACAACAAAATGTTAACGATGTCTTCAAACTAACAAGTACAAGAAATAGTACGACGATTTGGGGGGTAGTTTCACCCCACAATCACTTAAAGAATTTTTTGTTAAAATTTCTTATTTTACCAAAAAAATTTTAATAGAATGTATTAGTAGCTGTTATATTCTTCCGCCATTTTGTTACTCAACTTATCTGGCATACGCTGCAGTTGTCTCATCGTACGCTAGAGTGCACCACCGATCACTGTAATGTTGTTTATAACTGCTAGAGTGTGATTACTTGTCCTTCGTTGAACTTTTACTCGCTGGGCCACCATTTTCATTCTAGAGTTTGCTGCTAGGAGCACTGCTCTATTTTGTTTAGTTTTCACAGAGCTGAAAGTGTATTATCTGGAGGAGAGCAGGATCGAACTGTCGAACTTTAGGTTGGAATGCAGATGCTTTAGACCACTCGGCTATCGGGACATGTGCTGATATAAGGGTTTAAAAGAAGTGTATGTATTATCATGTGTATGGGGAACAAATTATATTTAAAAGATTGTATGTTTTCGTTGTCATGATTATTTCAGAATAAGAACGTGTAATAATATTTTTAGTTACTTTTCTTAAAACAATTTTTTTTATTAAAAATTTTGAAAAGATGTACATAAAAAATATAACTAATTTTCTAATTCATTTTTATACGGTTTTTAAGTTTCATTTTTTTTTTTTTTTCATTTAAGATAATTCTTTTTCTTGTGGCAGTCATCCATCCTTAGGCCTGGAACTGGTATAATTTTCGGCGTCGCCCTCCCGCTGTATAGTTCATTTCATATAAGAAGGCCACATTCTGACAGTCAGTGAGTGGCAACTTAATGTATTAAAAACAAACAACGTGCCATTTACAAAATCCTGTATCAGCTGATGCACGAACGAACATAAATTAATATTACGTTGGCTATTCTGAGAGCAGTGCCGACGCACATCAGACAAGCAGAAAATACGCGGATAAGAAAGAGTTCGTAGATTAATTAATACATTTTATTTTACGTGGTCATAAAATAGTAGTTTTTTAGTTTTAGAAACAAAACATCGTGATAAAATAGTAATGTATAGGTGTTCCAAATGAGATGCACAATAAAACGATCCGTATCCAAATGTAACGAAAAAATAGAAACCTTTTTCAAGTTTCCAGACTCTCCAATCATGTGCTGCCATCTTGTGAGGGATAGGCGCACCATCTTTTACAACACGCCCTTCCATGCTATCTGTTATTCATATCCCAAACTACACCCAGAAACATATTGTAGTTTTATTGTTTTCAAAATAACGTATTTACGCGCATATACAAATGGTTTTATTTTCCCGCGATCTCTGTATAATTTTTAAAGTAAGATATACTTCGTGTACAGCGTTTACGAACAATCCTACACACGTCCACCAAGCTCCGTTTACAAATGCAGCGCCACCCAAGAAGTTCACCGATTGCCACAGGTAGCAGCACCTCCTGGACGCGCTGACTCGCCGCATCAAAGCCTATACTTGACACACCAGTTGATGGCAAATGGATACATAAACGAAAAGGCGTGGCGATTGTCAACTGTCAAGAATGTGGCCTTCTTATATGGTACACAGTATACCACCCGCGTGGCTGCTAAAGTAACCATGCCCGTGGGTCTCCGGCTGGGAACGGAGCAATACAGTACTCTCTTACAGTACTACAGAGATACAGAACATATACAGTATGAAGACAACTTCAATCTCCTGTACACAGACACCGACTCATTGATTTATTAAATTGAAACACAGGATTATTATGCAGACCTGGCCGCAGACCCCACGTTCATGGAAGATATGGATGCCAGCTCCTACCCGCCCACTCATTCCTGCTACTCTTTCACCAACAGGGAAGTGGTGGGGACATTTAAAGAAGAGTGTGGTGGCGAACTGATGAGCGAGTTCGTGGGGCTGCGTGCCAAAATGTATAGTTATATACTGTATGTGGCGGCGAAGTAACCAAGAAGGCAAAAGGAGTCCAAAAGACAAGTCTGAAAAATAAAATCACGTTGGAATATTACAAAAGAGTGTTGAAGCAGCAGCAAGTCNTGGCGATTGTCAACTGTCAAGAATGTGGCCTTCTTATATGGTACACAGTATACCACCCGCGTGGCTGCTAAAGCAACCATGCCCGTGGGTCTCCGGCTGGGAACGGAGCAATACAGTACTCTCTTACAGTACTACAGAGATATAGAACATATACAGTATGAAGACAACTTCAATCTCCTGTACACAGACACCGACTCATTGATTTATTAAATTGAAACACAGGATTATTATGCAGACCTGGCCGCAGACCCCACGTTCATGGAAGATATGGATGCCAGCTCCTACCCGCCCACTCATTCCTGCTACTCTTTCACCAACAGGGAAGTGGTGGGGACATTTAAAGAAGAGTGTGGTGGCGAACTGATGAGCGAGTTCGTGGGGCTGCGTGCCAAAATGTATAGTTATATACTGTATGTGGCGGCGAAGTAACCAAGAAGGCAAAAGGAGTCCAAAAGACAAGTCTGAAAAATAAAATCACGTTGGAATATTACAAAAGAGTGTTGAAGCAGCAGCAAGTCGTGCAAGTAACAACGAACAATATAATATAATACCACCATGAAGTTTAAACGCAGTCCATGAATAAAGTCGTGCTCATATGGCAGGACGACAAAACACGAATATTGGAAGGTGGAATACTAACTGTGCCATATGGATATAAGAATTTTAAAAAGTTTCATAGAGTATCATATGGTCATACTGGGTAGAAATTATTTAAGGAGGGAAGAAAAAGATAAGATGGGAATGAAGATAAGTTCATTAGTATTTCTATCAAATACGAGCATATGGATGGCGTCCGTAATCCTCGTTTTGAGATCTTCAATGTTAGCCGGCAATGGTGGACGAAACACTTGATCCTTTATGTACCCCCATAGAAAAAAATCGTCCGGGGTAAGATCCGGGCTTCTTGGAGGCCAGTGATGAAGAGCCTGGTCACCAGCTGCTACTCGACCAATCCAGCGTTACGACAACGTCTCGTTCAGGTGTCCGCGAACAGCTAGGTGCCAATGGGGTGGCGCACCATAAAGGAAACATCAGACCGCCCCCTTCATATTGGCGTGTCGAATGCGAGCCAAACCGTAACACTGGACATGCTGACAAGAGTGTGGAACGAGTTTGATTATCCCGTAGATGTAGTTCGGGACGCTCGTGGTGGTCACATTGAACATTAATGAATATATGGTAAACAAACTTCACAGTTCCACGGTTCATTTGATTGGTCAACCAAGGTTGTAGGTTGTTTTGTTTTGGTATTATAGACCTTCAAATTTGGGGTGTGCTTTTATACTCATGCTGTATAACGCCGCCGAGTGGTCGGGAGGCGCGGATTAATACAAGGGAAATGGTGCCTTTAGTTACCATGGCATTTTCAATGGCCAACTTCCCCTCCTTCCCGTCTTACTTATTTCGTCAGAAACTATGTGAAATATAAGGTAACGATTTTGGTCAGACATTTTTATTGGTTGTCTTCCCCTCCCACCCTACTTATTTTCTCATAAACTATGTAAGGATGGTAGCAGTAGGAAAATGCCAGGTGAATTTCGTACAGCCAAATCGGTTGACGTCACAGGCAGGGGTGCCTCTTCCCCCTCCTACCCAGCATCATGTAACCCTAACTATTATTTAAATAAAATTTTTATTTAAATAAAATTGTTAATTTATGAAAAAAATTAAATATTAGAATNTTGCTACCGTTTATTATTAGTTATCGCAGCGTGGGGCGACACCATGTGGTAGCGAGGCAGCAAAGACGGGATAAACGTCAGAACAAAAAAAAAATTAAATTATTTCACCTGAAAAAATAAACTTAGCCCGTAGTCCAGACAAGCATTCAATGAGTAATCGTATTGGAAACAGTACTCCGTCAGATTCCATTGCATTGCTAGTCTTGCACAAAAATATGTAAACGAGAAGCATAAAGACTGCATTAAAAATCATACAACATGTGAACCGAACTATGCATCAGTCAGCGTAGGAAAAAACTGCATGTTCTAAGGAGTAAGTAACCGAACTATATTCGCACTCTGTTATTTTTTGAACTTGTACTGTACATATGTCAAATGATGTAGTGCTTGTAACATAGTCACTGCCCACTGAGATATGCCGTCATCTATATTTTTAAAATATATAAGTGGCGGGAACATAAATAAATGCGGCGTTAAGCATAATAACTCAGCTCAGGTAGGCTGGCTCCTTAATATGTTACGTCTCTGAATATAAATACCGTTTCTAAAATATGGTTTTTATAGTGCATAACAAACACAGTAAATCCACGTATAATGATTAATACATTGAAACGCAGTTATCTATGCGTTTTTTTTTAAGTCACCATATGCATTTGGCTGTGTCGTGTATCACAATTTATCGGCTAAATTGAACTGTCACCTTTATTATATATAAATAATGAACATAGGCGTGTTAGTAAGAAATACGCGACCGAATGTGGTTCGTTGTCCTTAATTCTATTTGCATGAAAGTAGATCATTATCAGAGCTTCAAAAAGGACTATACACAGTCCCCTAAATGTCGGAACATTATATCCACGGACAAATATTGGCAAATATTTACCCATCATGCAACACAAGATACGTGTTAAATAATATATCACATGCACTACTACACTTCCAAGCCATAAAATTCAGCCCGGAACTACCGCGTTGTGAATGTTGTTCGAGCCATAACAAATAAATGAAGTCTTAAAATGAAATGTATTTTACGTCCTACAAACCCCTTTTGAAGAATTAATTCGCGTAGATCTTTAGATGGCAGAAGTGCTTGTAAAAATCTTTCTACTGCTTGACTGTACACGTAATGTTTCCGTTTCTACAGAACAAAGTATTTTATAGTTTGTGTGCAGAATACCGTAAAATAATTATAGGTAACGCACGCAGGGCTTCAAAATGGTCTATAATGTCAGAACATGTTCGTAATATTCACGGGTAAAGATGGGGAAAGTTTTATGCATGATGAAACACAAGATACGTGTATAATAATATAAAAAATTATGCGTTGTTAACAAGTAAAATTTGAATCGAAAATTCCCGCGTTGTAAATGTCATTCAAGTTGTGACGTATCCACCGCAATGCTGCGATATATTAAAAAAAAACAAATTACGTTTTATCATCCTGCGCGAACGGCACATGCCTTTCTATTGCGCAGATAATGAATCTCATGTCGTATTGTCTCTAGTTTATAAAATCAACTATTTTTTTTTCTTCAAATTTTAACTATGTTTTTTTTTTTGTGTGCTAGCGAACACTTAAGTTTGCTTCTAGGCCGGAGAAAGCAAATTATATTTTAATTAATGTTTCATTACCTTTTTTCACATTAAAATAATATTACAGAAGCCTTCAGCATTTAAGCAATGCTTAATCCATTCAGACTCAGTGAACGCAATTGTTTACATTATGCACATTTGGGCAAATTTTGGTCTGTAATGATCAATTTTATAACCTGTGGGTAAATGATTCGCATACAGTCTTACTTGTCTAGGTCATAATTGATTCATATTGCTGAAGCCAAACATATAGTCTACAGTGACAACGAAACAAGTGTTGTGTCGACTTGAGTACACCATGCATCATTAATTAATATGTTTGCAACACCTGAAACTATAAAATTATGTGGGATTGAAAGAGTTAACATAACCACTAAAACTTAATATTATTATTTTAAAAAATTATAAAATAATATATATAAAATAAGTATGAAGAGTGAGTGAGGCTATTTGGACGGCTCTTAACATGGAGGTCTTGAGAGCCGACTAGGGCGAAGCGAGGTGAGGATGATACAGCGCAGCAAAGAAGATTTTGTATTTTATGTTCATATACACTTTATGTCAGTAACTTTAGATGATGCGGGGCGGGAGGTAATGATTGGCAAGGTCATCCAAGATAGCAGCTGTGATGTAATCCAAGATGGCGGTCGCCCGAGCGTTCGAAACCCCAACCCCTGCTCCAGAACCCCCATTATCTATCTACTCCTGACTTCTAGTTTTCGACCACGTCGGGTACTTACATTCAAAATGGCAGCCATCTTAATATATGGAGTGATGTATCTCGGAAACCATTCGACCTCTTTAAACCAAATTTTGTATGTTGACATTGCAAGATGTAAGCATTGAATTCAGATGTGGATATTGTTGTTGGTCCGCGTTTTGGAAGATAGAACCACATTAAAAATTAAGCTTTTACGTTATATCTCGAAAACTACTAAACCAATTTTCAACAAATTTGGCACGTAATTAATACACTGAAGATAAAAAAAAACTGGTATAGGTGTGCGTATGCAAATAACAGAGGTATGGAACCAGTCAGAGTAACGCGATGTGGTCGGCAGCTAGATCGGTTACTGCTGCTACGATGGCAGGTTATCAATATTTAAGTGAGTTTGAACGTGGTGTCATAGTCGGCGCACGAGAGATGGGACATAGCATCTCCGAGGTAGCGATAACATTTGGATTTTCGCGTAGCCTACGACCATTTCACGAGTGTACCGTGAATATCGGGAATCCGGTAAAACATCACATCTTCGACATCGCTGCGGCCGGAAAAAGATCGTGAAAGAACGGGACAAACGACATTGACGAGAATCATTAAACGTGACAGACGTGCAACCCTTTCTCAAATTGGCGCAGATTGAATTTGTGGACTGGCCNATTGACGAGAATCATTAAACGTGACAGACGTGCAACCCTTTCTCAAATTGGCGCAGATTGAATTTGTGGACTGGCCTGCATGATTCATGGTGTGAAATGCCTCCTGCATACCTTCAGACATTAGTCGAGTCCTTGCCACGTCGTCTTGCGGCACTTCTGCGGGCTCGATTGGGTAGGTAGATTTTAGGCAGGTGTACCAGTTTTTTTGGCTCTTCAGTGTACAATTGTAGGCGATGTGAATTTATGCAGTTGACGTTGATGAGGCACTTATTCTCAAAACGGCGGCCATACAAATATTTTAGGTTTAGCCTATTTGGTACAAATTTTGTGTGCTGACAGTATCTATTGGAAGCACCATATATGCCCAAAAACAACCACTTTTGTCCGCCATTTTGTAAGATAGCTCTACATGATTAATAAAGTTATTGTGTAATATCTCGGGAAACAATTGACAGATTGCTACTGAATTTGGCAAACAAATAAGTCTGCTGCAGTTAATGTGTACAAATATGTTTTAAGTATTGTGCCAGACAATTATTTTCAAAATGGCGGCGATATTACTGTTTTAGTTTTGTATGTTATATCGNTGTTTTAAGTATTGTGCCAGACAATTATTTTCAAAATGGCGGCGATATTACTGTTTTAGTTTTGTATGTTATATCATCGAAACCATGTAATTAAGTCCAACGAAACTTTGTATGCTTGCTTTATATATTACAACCATCAAATTGTGTACACACAAAATATTTTTGTCCGCAATTTTGTAAAATAGTATCACAACAAATTAAAATTATGCTATATCTACGAAAAAACAAACTGATTTCTACCAAATTTAGTAAACAAGTAGCCTTATGGCAGGCCATGTAAACCGATAAACTTTGAGAGGGCAAGACACAAATTTTCAAAATGCCACCCACATAAGAATTNTATGGCAGGCCATGTAAACCGATAAACTTTGAGAGGGCAAGACACAAATTTTCAAAATGCCACCCACATAAGAATTTTGGCTCAGAATGTTTTATCTACGAATCTACAAAACAAATTCCTACTTAACTTTGTATGCTGACAGTATCTATTATACAGAATGATTCTAAAATCATGGGACAAACATTGAGGGGTGGTAGAGCTCACTAAAACAAACAATTATTGTATAGGAATATATGGGCGGGAGTGACGCGTTGAGGCACAAACACATAAACATAACACATTAACAGAAACCTAAAATGTTCATTAGCAGCATACGTAACGAGTGATTCCGTACAGAAAATGTTAAAATAGTTCCTGGAAATGCATCCACCAGCAGTCACGCATGCTTGGCGACCTCTACATATGGTATGATTGGCTGACAATGGTGGCGATAGTTGAGGGCAGTCAAACGGTGCGCCAGTGACCTGCTGCATCAGCATCACTCCACCGATGCTACCAAGCTTGCATTACTGTCTGTTGTAGCAATTTTGAGAAATTATTATAAACAATGCTGTAAAAAGGCATTTAGCGGCGACGTTGTAAATAAACACTGTGTTGCATTTCATGTGTTATTTATGTTTTTGTGCCTCAACGCACCACTCCCGCCCATATATTCCTATACAATAATTGTTTGTTTTAGTGAGCTCTACCACCCCTCAATGTTTGTCCCATGATTTTAGAATCATCCTGTATAGATCAATTGTCTGTGCAAAGCCTCATTTCTCTGCCATTTCGTAACACAGCCCCACATGAAATAATATAGTTTTTATGGCATCTCTGGGAAACAATAAACTTATTTCTTTCAAATTTGGCAAATACGTTGTTGTACTGCGGTAGGCCATATTAATTTATATGTTGCAAGTATGCAAGTCTCTTATTTACCGAATAGTGCCTATGCAAACTTTTTATCTTAGTATGCTATATCTACGAAACCATGTATGCCTAATCGATTTTAACTTAAATTTGCATACTGCCAGTATACAATCATAGTGTGTGCTACAACATAACTTTTTATGCTCCATTTACGAAGACCGTCACATGAGAAATATGAACGTTTGGTGCCATTTCTCAGGGACCAATAAACTGATTTTCACCAAATTCTTCACACAAGTAGTGCTATGGTAAACCATGTAAACAAATATGTTTTACAAGGCTCAGTCACTTATTTTCAATATGAGGACCCTGTAAATATTTTAGGTTAGTAAACCCTATCATTCGAAACATTAGACTGATTAAAATTCGAAGTTGAAGCTCGAATTCAACCTCTGTGAAACAGTTTATTAGACACTAGCTTATAGTACGAGATTTCCTGGGTTCGAGTTCTAGGTCCCCAGCAGCAACATACGTTGGACCAACAGTTGGAATTTGGCTGGAAAGGTTGGCTGAACGTTGGGTTAGAACACAGATATTAAAACAACGGCCCAACGTAATATGCCAACGAAAATTCCTACCGTGTATGTTTTGTGAGATTACTTAGCACTCTCAAGAAAATTATGTCACTAAATCAGAAAAGACCAGAAAAAACTGCAAATGTAATTTTTTAAACTTGAAAATGGTTGGTAACAAGTTGCAAATTATACTCTTGGTAATTGGTATGTTTTCTTCTGTTGGGCTAGTGTAGTGTAATCAACATGTCAAATTACGAACAAATATTTATTAATAAAAAAAAGTGGCCCTTTACTTTACGTTAAATAATATAAATGTTTTTCACGGTGAGATAATTATTCTGTGATGTGTGTTTACCTGGTAATACGTTGTTTCAATGTAGGTGTTTTGTATGGTATTTTATATGTTCGGACAACATTCTGTAATGAACATTATGCCAACAAGTTTCCACCATGCATATTTTGTTAGGTAACTTAGTACTCTCAAGAAAATGTCACAAAATCAGAAAAAGCTAGAACATACTGCAATTTGTAAGGCACGTGTGTATTTGTAATTGTCTCACTACTGTTGGATATGTTTCTTGTTTTATCTCCAATGATATTTCTTTCAATGAGATGACAAGTCCTACCTACCAGTTCAGCTTTTAAGAAATCATTTAAAAACGAATTACACCCATATTGAGGAAAGTAGGCTTGTTAGTTATATTAGTAACTTCTTGGTTTTCTTAAAAGAAGTTTAAAATATTCCATCAAATACATAATGCCAGAGAATTAAAATAGCACACACAGAAACAATGCAGTGAATGGTGCTTAAACTTCATAGCGGTAGTGATAATACACAGGATCACAAATATCAACGCAGCAGGACAATTACTTATGGATCTGTGGTACGCCTTCCCGTCAATTTCAATAGTACGTTGAACCCCTACACACTGCAACACAGTCTAGCATGGAGTCCAGATGTTGTCCCAAGGAAGATGGGCCTACAATTGTTAGCATGCGTGTTCCTAATCCCGAATGCTGTGGCACGGCGGCAGCAAACATTTGAACTGTTCTCACATATGCTCGATTGGGTACATGTCAGGGTAGCAGGCAGGCCATGGTAGTGTTTCGACATAATGGAGCCAGTCCTGGGCGACCCGTGCCATGTGTGCTTAAGCACTAACCTGCTGGGGTATTGCACCAGGGATCCTAGGCACAAATGGAAGCAGATGGGGGCATAAGATCTCGTCCACACACCGTTGAACCATCAAGGTTCCATGTAATGCGACAAGAGCTTAGGCTACGGCTCCTCATGCCATAACGTGTACTGCTCTACAGTGAGATAGGGTAGGGATTTTGGCATTCACCCAGGAGTCCTCTACACTCACGCATGAAAATTAGTCCCCATAACAAATTAGCACTTATCAATAAACACCACACATTGCCAGTCTGTGGTATTACACATTGCTCTGACATGGCACCACTGAAAACGGGAGCTGCCACAAGACATCTGTAAATTTTTTGTGGGCACACAGGAGCCCTAACACTGGCCAATATCGTGGATCGGGTAGCCATAAGATCCCTCTGCACCTGGTGGTTGCCTTCACATATCCACTGCTCCCAACAGCATGGTCCAAACTATCCAAATGGTGGGCTATGCGAACACCCTGCGGATTTCAGCCCGATTCCGAGTCCTCTCTCAAAGTCCATCAGTTGTGTAAAGTAACGTCTTTGGCATCTTCCCAGCATTCTTCTTCAACTCTGTATACTTGCTTGCCATCATCTGACATTTCTCACGTTAATATGGCTTCGACTAAACAGCAGTGTCTACGACCGCTGGTTGGTGCTTGCATCACCACCACTGGGTGCACGGTCAAATATGAACACATTAGCTTGAGATCATGTGCATGCTAGCCGTAGTCTCGCTATTTACACCGTTTCGTGGTTGTCCCATGGCTTCATGGTGCGCTGCTTTCATTGTCCAGGAGTGTACATTTTCCATATTGTGGTGTTCTTTCAAGATGATTTGATTGACTGTGTAATAGTTTTAATCACGTACATATTGACAAAGCAGAACCTTTGCTTGTTAGATTAAAATTTCTTCATGGGATGAATGTTTTAACTAACAAACCAGTTAGTCATCAATAATGATTTCAATACACATAAATGGTTGGTGGGGTTTTGATGTTCATTTCTATGTGAAGCTATATCAGTACATAAAATTATACACCTATTTACTTCGTAATTGCAATCTGTAGTGCACGAGAATTACCACATTCATTCATTCATCTTTCTGTGTCAAAAGTATTTTCAACCATCTTTCTCGCACATTCTGACGCATGTAGCGAAACACTGAAACCAGAATTTTGTCGGCAGTCTTGAAACTCACCTTGACAGATTTAAACTGCAACTGCCATTGACATCTTGTTGCTGTCGTCTACTTCGGTTTGTCTGAACTATATATAGTTGTATTTAACTGAAACTTCTTCCTCTGCTCTGCTCCCGCAGTGCAGGGAAAGGAGTTCATGATCCAGTTCTTCCAGGGTGAATAGTCAGTTCGAATGGCTGCAGACATGTTTGGACGAAACAAAAGTCCCTGTGTGGTTTCATACATGGAAATCGCAAAGGGATTTCTCCTAGGCGCCGATAGAAATTTGAATTAAGTTTTTTTTTTTCACTACTGTTGCACACTGCTGTATTACAATTTATTGAACGTTTCATATAGTATGGCAGACACATCCATTACGAGCCATTTGGAGAATTCTATGTATACAAAATGCCATACTTTTGCATGGAATTGGAAGTTTTGGAGGGACGTGGTATGTTCACATCAACTAATATTAAATAACCATTTTCTGAGTTGATAACATTCTTTAATTACACAATTCAATTTGTACAATCTAATCACACACACACGAACACTGGGAAAATATAAAAATGGTGAAATGTAAAGTAGTAATAGTTACATTATCAAAGAAGGCACTTTGTTCACAAAGAAATAAACAAAAACAAGCCAGCACAGTTAATGAAGAAAGAATTAAACTTTACACCTGTTATACATAACAGTAAGAATACATATTTTAAATGACTTCTCACTACACAGTATATTATAAACAAAAACAAGAATGCCCTTCAGTAGGCAAACAGAACTATTGTCGTGGCAGAATGAGTTCTGATATCTGAATAACTGCCACCTGGCAAGGCCAACTGAATTTAGAGGACGTGACAAACTATTTAATGTAACAACTCTACAAAGTAGGATGGACAAAAGTTCCATTATTGGCTGCCACCTGGATAGACCAACAGTGAGCACAGCATCAATACAAAACATTTAATTCAAAACACTGTTCATGGTGTACAAGTGATGTCTGCCTATGTGTTATACTGACTTAAGGAGGCTGAGTAATAATCGTAATGCTAACTGTTATCCACTGAGGTGGTCACCTCTCCCCTTTCTCCATCAACCATTACCTGGCATACTGCTAATGTTGGAAATTCGTACCTTGTCACACTGAAATTTTTCAGTAAAATATTGACAAAACTACTCTGGTAATAACAATTCCCTCCACGTAAAAACCTTATTTTGGGGAAATGTAGTAAAAAATTTTATTAAAAAATTGAAGGAAATAGACTAAAAACAAAGTTTGTTATATTCACTTTAGTCGCTGACCACTGCGAATCTCTTTGTCACTCCTGAACAACTTGAAAGAGGAAAAGATAACTAAAAGTAACTATCTCTTTTGAACACTGCTGTAAACAAATAGATAAATTCCAAATTCATATCCAAATACAGTATGTGAAGGTTATTAGGACAACAGGAAAGGCAAAAACTTTGTGCAGTATTACAGACATAACATTATAAACTAATTAATTTTTTAAAGTTATTTTCAGACAATTCAATATTAGGAAACCAATATTCCTAGCTTGGATAGCCACAAAGGTGCTGCTAAATGTAAAAAAACTCGGAACTAAAAAATTGCAAGACAGAAAGCGAAAGAAGAGAAATTAGGATTATTTCCCTCCATTTGATAAGAGGCAGTGTATACTGATATTTACAATCCAGGAGAGACTCTAAACAGCAGACATGAACATATATTACTGTTAAAGTTAGCTTAAAAATGGGATCGCAAATTGGCCAACAAAGCTGCACCCAACAAAATATTTCATTTACAGTTTGCTATGAAATAAGATGTTCTTCATTCACAAAATATTATTTTAAAATTTAGGGGCGTGTGCCAGTTAAAATTATTCCTCAGAACTATAGATATATACACAAATATTATCTTCATTGTAAAACATAAGTAGAGCAGCCACTTATCTTTCCGCCACAGATGTTACGCCAACAAAGAAAAATGTTTGTCAACACGTGATACGAATCCAAAGCACACATTTTTCTCACATATGAACTTTGTTTTTCTTTTCATGGTAGGCAATGAAAGAGTGATGTTAGCTAACTTCAGTCAAGTACTCATCTCGTGCAGGATATCATAGCTGGGGCTGTGTTTATTTTGTTAAAGAAGAGGATCGGGAGGGTGACGTTGGGCTAACATCTTTCATGAGAAAGCATTCCTTTGTGGTTCTTACGAGGCAATTATCATTTTGAATAACATATTGTTTTGTAATGAAGCAGTGGAAAATTTTACTTTAACGAAAATAACATTAAAATTATAAATAAAAAAAAAAAAAAACCTTGGAAAGCTTTAACTTTAATGAAAGAATAAAATATGATGAATATGTTGCTCTTCGTACAGATGCGAGTTATAGACGTACTCTGTGGGTAAACATTTTTAGCAAACGGTTACACTCGTACTTTCTATACAATAAAATGTTAGTCTTGCACTACAAAACACAGAGTTAAAAAAATCATTTTTTATTTGGCCATGTACATTTCAAATATTCTAAACCTGTAACTGTTTTGAAATACATTTATTAAAAAAAACTTACTGTTTGTAATTCCAATATCTCCTGAACACATGATGTATGAAAATCTCTGTGTTATTTCTCTAAAATCATGTTTGTCTGCCACTGATACAAAATAATTTATTTGCAGAATCATTCAGGTTTCCTGAAACCAAACAACTAACTTTAACTTGGGAACATAAATATATTCGCTGTGCCTCAGAACATTTACCCGAAATGGTGGATCAGGCTATTTTACGAAGCGGTGTGCCGATATTACGTTTCACTGAAGACACTGAAAAGGCACTTACAATCAACTATATTTATAAAAAAAATACAAAAATAATAACTGCTGGTGAAATATTCCGACAACTGAAACTAGCACATTTACGGGAACAGTTCACACTCTGCTGTAATTGCTAGGCGTGGTGAGGCAGAACACAGTATTGATTGGGCCAGGTGTGTGCGCAGCTCTTTGTCGCCGGAGAGAGAGCAAAAGCCAGTCACCTTGGCAAAGTAAGGGCACAGCTTGTTCAGAGTGACAACGTAGGAAGCAACACTAATTGCAAATGCATTAGCACATCTGCCTTCTAACACACTTATCTTAAGTGTGTAAAGCTTGTGAATGATTGAATAATAGACCTGTGATAATAAGATAACACTTAAATAATAAATCATCTAATTTTCCTTCAAGAAGCCTGGGAAAATGTAGCTTGCGCTTCCTAACAGCTGCTCAGAGTGCTGTGTTTAGCTTTTTTTTTTTTTTTTGGCAACAAGGGGTGTACCTATATGTCTGCCTAGGGTATAATTTCTCTCGGAAGTCTTTAAAACATTAAAAATTAAAAAAAATTCATATTTTATTTAAACTACATGCTATTTTCACTCTAGAAACAATTGAACACTGAAACAATTGTTGACTCTCTGGGGGTTCAAATTTAATCTTACAAGCACATATATCTTAAAAAGTCAATTCACTGGGAACCATTTGACATTTGACTATATTTAACTAATATAAAAAGTAATTTAGCCACTAAAACAGTGTAAAAATGGCCAATGTAGAGCTTTAATGCAATTTTGCGCATATGGAGTGGAGGTGGGTCACAACTGGTACAAAATAAAATGACGACTCCTTCAAAGTACGAACCATTTTCCTGGGAACCGTGAAAGGTTGTGAATTTGAGTTTTGACTGGAATTTTAATTTATGTGTTGTTCTTGCAGGAATAAATGTTGAGAAACCTAGCACAATGATTATTACAAAGACAGTGTTCCTTAATCTGGAATGCTAATAAAACAAGGATATTGTTAATATTTAGCATTAGGTAGTAAGCTGACAGAAGGCTACATTCACACAGATTTCTTGCCTGCACTCATAGTCACCATCATTTTAACGATTTTATGAGTAAATCACAAGTAAAAATATTTCAAGACACTCTGAACACTATAGCTGAATACATACCTCTATTGTTGAGTGAGCTATGCAGAGTGCTTACAGTGTAATCGTGGCCAATGAGGGGGAAGTGAATATTAAGCTTCATTCTCTTAGTTGTGCAAGTAACATTCACAAAAACATAAGTTACATTTTATGTCATATTCAGTTACAATACAACCACTTTCATGGCTTTTGATATTCTTGCTGCAAAATACAAACACTGCAAGTTTACAAAAATACATGATCAAACTCTACTGTAAACAATAAAGGTATTGTACAGCACTGCAAAACAAAAACTTAACATTTGGAATGAAGGAACAAAAGTACCAGTTTAAAAAAAAACTTGGTAACATTAAAAATGCTGTACAACTGGCAACAATTGTTAACGACATAGTATTTTTGGAATGTAATAACAGCATTCAATACCGGTAATGTCCACAATACATAACATTTAATTAAGAAGCAAACCCATTGCCAATGTCCTGCAATGCACATTCAAAATTTATTCTTTCCCCCCCACACTTATATATGCAGAAAAAATAAAGCGACCCCCACCCCCCAACACATCATATGTATTTCACGTAATTTAAACTAGCTCCATAAAATATGAAGCACAGGCAACCTGGTTACATCAAGCATTTATGTCAATCCCTGCAGCTGTACACAGTTGCTGCAATCATTTTACAAATGTGAAATCTCTGTACAAATAGCACGAGACTTCCCAACTTGAACTACCGGTATAGTCCCTACTCCTGGATTACGAATGCACCACTGAATAGTGAATACTTTAATCAATGGAAGAGACATGCATTTATCAAATGAATAATACAACCGTAAGTACAGAATATCGAGATTAAACACTTTAAATAGAAACAAAAAGTGTGCTCGGTGGGGTACTTTTTGATTACTACACACACACACACTTGTAGAGCAGAATAACACATCTAATCTTGACCCTCGGCTTGTTGACCATGCAGTTACTGAAGAACCTGCTCGTTCACCATGGTAAATTCAGCACTTTCAAAAAACAATAAAATTACTGCATACATTTTAGCTTTACCATGCAAGAACTAAATTACCTAAATTAATCTCAATCTCGCGTATATTGCTGCTATGAATTTTCATTTTGAAGCCTTAAAATTACTCATCTCACATGAGTAACTCAAAAAATGTTCATCACAAAGCATAAAAAAGCATTGAAACCACATCAATTCCCAAGTAAATTCAACATAAAACATTACAGTAAACTTCCGCTACAACGTACTGTATTTTACATTAACGTACCATTTTAATTTCCTGCCCAAATACCTTCTGTGAAAATATTTCACTTTACCATACAAAATTTATGTTAACTTTCAGTAAAACAAGATTATTTTACCTTGTGTCTTCTAAAATGGCATTACTGTAATCAAATGTCCATGAGAGGGCTTTACATAAAAGTATTGATTGTTTAATCATTTCAAACCTAAATTGGGTAACTTCAAAAATCGTGCAGATTGCCAAGTCATGTTCAGAATATATTTTGTTTATGTATAAGCTGCAAACAATCTATTCTTACTGTCAATTCTTGTGTGTCGACCTCGGTAAGGAGCATATAANTATATGTATTTCACATAATTTAAACTAGCTCCATAAAATATGAAGCACAGGCAATATGGTTACATCAAGCATTTATGTCAATAATCCCTGCAGCTGTACACAGTTGCTGCAATCATTTTACAAATGTGAAGTCTCTGTACAAATAGCACGAGACTTCCCAACTTGAACTACCGGTATAGTCCCTACTCCTGGATTACGAATGCACCACTGAATAGTGAATACTTTAATCAATGGAAGAGACATGCATTTATCAAATGAATAATACAACCGTAACTACAGAATATCGAGATTAAACACTTTAAATAGAAACAAAAAGTGTGCTCGGTGGGGTACTTTTTGATCACTGCAGACACACTTGTAGAGCAGAATAAAACATCTAATCTTGACCCTCGACTTGTTGACCATGCAAATATTAGTGTTGTTCATGCAGTTACTGAAGAACCTGCTCGTTCATCATAGTAAATTCAGCACTTTCAAAAACAATATATTTACTGCATACATTTTAGCTTTACCATGAGTATTTCATACAGAGATTAAGTTTGTAGTGATTTAGGCACATGCTTTGTCCTAGCATTATAGTAACAGTGTGGTGTTAAAATTTGACACTAAAGTCATTGTCTATTTACTTTATCGATGTACAGTCAGAAATTGGCATATTTGTTGCAATTCTTGCAGACCTATACATGTAAAATCAAGGACTTTGCAAGAACTAAATTACCTAAATTAATATCAATCTCGTGTATATTGCTGCTCTGAATTTTCATTTTGAAGCTTTAAAATTACTCATCTCACATGAGTAACTCAAAAAATGTTCACCACAAAGCATAAAAAAGCGTTGAAACCAAATCAATTCACAAGTAAATTCAACATAAAACACTACAGTAAAATTTCGCTACAACAAACTGTAATTTACATTAACGTACCATTTTAATTTCCTGCCCAAATACCTTCTGTAAAAATATTTCACTTTACCATACAAAATTTATGTTAACTTTCAGTAAAACAAGATTATTTTACCTCGTGTCTTCTAAAATGGCATTACTGTAATCAAATGTCCACGAGAGGGCTTTACATAAAAGTATTGATTGTTTAATCATTTCAAACCTAAATTGGGTAACTTCAAAAATTGTGCAGATTACCAAGTCATGTTCAGAATATATATTGTTTATGTATAAGCTGCAAACAATCTATTCTTACTGTCAATTCTTGTGTGTCGACCTCGGTAAGGAGCATATAAACCAAAGAACACTCTTTTAACTCGCCGCATGGTGAAGATGGCCTAGCCAGCGAAACATTGCAATTGCGCAACTGTGTGAGAAATGTGTCGTCCTTTGTGAGGATATCTGTTAAGTACTAGTCTGCAAGTACTCAAATTGCTGTTCTTTTACGTATATATTTCATATACATGCACCACATTTTATTCCCAGGTTCTTAACAGATTTTTCAATGTACTAGATAGCAGGGGTGTGTGAATATTGGATTTTGATGTTTGAATATTTTCGAATAACATGCAAATAGTTTCAAAGTCAAATTACCTACNGGTGTGTGAATATTGGATTTTGATGTTTGAATATTTTCGAATAACATGCAAATAGTTTCAAAGTCAAATTACCTACCAGTGAACATTCCAGTTCAGTTATATATAAAAGAAATAACTATAATTTCACTATTCGCACAACAAACCGTTTGCCACACCACTCGAATGCGTGTTATTGCCACACTAAGCCTGTCGGGGCTCGTGCCACCTCCTGTCCTTGAGGGGAATTATTACTTTGAGTTATCGTTGCAAGATCGTTCTGGTTATTGCAGCACCAGCAAAGCGACAACAGTGACCAGCAAGAGTAAAGTTTGCGGACACGAGCGTCGGTACAGCGGAGAGCGAGACTGGCAGGCAGGACTAGAGCTTTGAGATTCGAATCGGCTTCCGCCAATGTAGGAACTGCTGATAATTTTCTACTGATTCGACACACACATTACCGTAGATCTGAATTACTCCCCAGTATAAATAATTGAGAAGTCTCGCCTTTGTGAACACAAAAAGTTTTCCCGGGGAAGTGCATTTTCACCACAACATCTGGAAACAAAAGCCTCAATGAATAAGAAGTTCAACTTATACTGTTTTTTCAAACAATTAGAGTTTTTGTCCCAAGCTCCACCCTCCTCCCCTTCGAGATAATCTACCAGCTTGACATTGAGGAGGATCAGTGTCTCAGGGAGCCCCCCTCCCCCCTGAAGAGGATGTGGTAGGAGAGAGAGAGGGGACAGGAAGAGGATGTTGGAAGGAGGGAGGGACTGTTTTCACAGCCACCCCCATCAACAAAAGCTGTAGGGGAGGGGGTAAAGCCGCCTTTGCTGTACAACAGCAGACTGTATAAAACCATTGTGTGGTGTGACATGTCAATCCTCCAGTGGAAAGGCAGCTTACGAGTGTANACAACAGCAGACTGTATAAAACCATTGTGTGGTGTGACATGTCAATCCTCCAGTGGAAAGGCAGCTTACGAGTGTAACCAACCATGAGAAGATAACAAACACAATGTAGATTTTCCATCTTGAAAAATTCTTGTAACTTTGCTTTTCTCTTCCTAACATGGAGTTTATCAACTACAGAACATGCTACTATTTTCTGTGACATATTGCACCCACCCACACCAGCAAACCAGATGATGAAGTCTGGATGGAGATCAAGTCTACATGCATTGCTTATCAGCATGCATCAGTTTTTATTTCGGTCCCTCAAAAAACTATCCATACAAGTTACAATGTAATTCAGTTTTGATGTAGGTTTGTATTAATTTTTTTTTGATAGTGTGTTTTAGTTATAGAATTCGTTTCCACACAATTTATTAAGATTATAAAGTACTCTACATATGTAAATTTGGTACATCAGTTTTATATATTATTTCAAGATGTATGTATATGCAAAGTTTCCCCTACATAGTGAACACAGAAAGTGTTCCCTTCAAACAAATTATAAAAAAAATTTTATCCTATTTAAAAGTCCATTTGTACATTTTCATGTAAAAAAAAATTTCTGTGACTGGCGTTAATTTCGAATCTTCCTGTTCATAAATAAATACATATTTTTATAACAACCCTAATGTGTAGCAAATTACCCAAGCACAAATCATCAATTAGCTTACACTTTGTTTTTTGAAAGAATTAGGTTTTAGTGAAGAGATTTGGGCAGCTCTCAACATTCAGGTCTTGAGACCCAATGAGGGTTAAGCGAGGTGAGTATGGAGCAGCGCCTGAATGAAAAGACGGGGGAAACTGGAGATCTCTGAAAATAACGCGCCAACCAGAAGCATCATCTGGCACAATTCCCAATTACAAAAATCCAGGAGCGATCCCCCTGGGAATTGAACCCGATTCGCATACGTGGGAGGCGAGTAGTCTAACTACTTCACCACCATGACCCCATAATTAGGTGTAAGAGTACGTATTTTGCAAGTAACATTAATCCCATTTATTGCAGAACCAATGTGCTTGGACTTGTGACTTTGTAAATGTGAGTTGGTTAGAGTTTTCAATCATTAGTGATTTCACGGCAGAACTCTGTGTGGTTTGTGTGCGGGACCCATTTTGAATTTCCCGCGATCCTAACTTGGTGCGTGTTTGTCGGTTTTCGGTGCTGTCTCAGGGGTTGACGGTCCTGAGCTGCAGGAAAGAAGATGACACTTTAGTGTTGAACATCATGCCTGTCGTTCGTTTTCTCGCTGAAATTCGCTGTACAGTCCACTAGTGACAATTTAATTTAGTAGTTTCAAATTCGCCATAACATTTTTGGTCCTCCGGACCGGATATTTTCCGGCATAGTCATTTTTAGTGCATTTTTTCATTGTTTTGCTCTTTGTGTTGGCAGTAAAACACGTGCGTGCTACTGTGTTATTGGTGTGCGTGTGCTTCGAGTACTATACAAAATAAGTGTTTATCATCAAGAAGAAACCTTGTAAAAGTTCCTGCCGTTTCTTTTTTATTTTCTGTTTTCTATGTTCCTTTGTGTGCATGTGTCTGCACACACACTCTCTCTCTTTATTTTCCATTGTGTCTAAGTGCTGGCGCTTGGGTTCTTTGTTCGTTTCAATCCTTTGTTCCTGCTTCTCGTTCGTGTTTGTCTGTCTTTCAGAATATGGCAAAGTACACACTCGTTTTGAGTGGCAAGTGCAACTAGCAAAAATAATTTATGCCACACATTTTTTGGAAGTCGTTCACTTGACCCTGTCATATTTTGTGATCTATTCGTTGTGCGAAAAATTTGTGTGCGCTTGGAATTTCATGCAGTTTCATGTGCGTATTCATTTTTAAAGGTTTTAGGTGTTTCCAGTTAGTGCTGTCTTGACTTTCTCCTCTGCCTTTTCGTGGAATGCTAGTGACAGCATTCACAACCATGTTTTGTTTTGTACCAAGTAGGGTTTTCATTGTTTGGTTTAAAGTTTTAGTGTAGTTACTTTACTGCCCTCATAATTTCCTTTCTCGTCTGATACTTGTTTGTGAGGTGTTGAATTTTCGTTGCCGCAAGATGTGTTGAGGCACAGGCGGTGCTTTTACATCTTCGTTTGGCATTTTTGTTTTGGTATTGCACAACCATAAACAATAAGATAGAATAAATACAGTGGAACCGCATTATAACGGTAGCCAAGAATGGCAAAATAAATGATCGCTATAGCGAGTTATCGTTATAACAAAATTTGCTTGGCCCCATAATTTTTTTGTAAATTGTATTTGCCCTTGTAGATCCTGTGTTTAACGAATGCCGTAAACTACACGTATGCAGTGACAATACAAAAAAAATTGAGACCTCTGACAGCGGCATTATGTAACGACTGGCAGATGCGACCTTGCTTCCTCCTCCAAATTTGTTGCCTCAGCAAGGGAGTTAGTTGCTTACCAATCGGCGCGCTACTTCACAAATGAAAAAATTATGATTTTAACTTGTTTTCTATATTAAAAATGTGAACTACTGGCATATGTTTACAATTTGTGTACTTACTTAGGCACAAAATTTACATTACCGTTATTTTTCCACTACTTTTATCATGCAGAATTCACTGTCTTGTACACTTACAATAAAATCTCGTAGATTGCACTTCACAACTGCATACATGCTCTATTGATATTTCTGCTCAACTCAAAAGTATGTAAGCTACTAGCCATTTCAAATTTTTTTTATTTTTGTTATGATGAAACAATATACTAATTATGGTTCTGTTTATTTTATTGGTTGGTGGTGTGGGGAACTCTAGTTGTAAAAGAACCGAAAAACAATCATGTCTCACGAAATACGTTTAGTCTCTCATGAGATATGATAGTTTTGCAGTTCTTCTTATGAGAGAGTGTGTTTCGATGATGCAGTGGAAAATTTTGTTTGTACGGAAATAAAATTCAATTTTAACTTCATCGAAAGAACTAAATGTTTCACTATCCGTACTGATGTGGGAAATACTCAACACACAAATATTGTTGCATTTTTTATGTAATGAACTACACTAAAAGGATGTTTATTTGGGCAACGTACATTCGAAAACCTTGCATATGATTTTGAACTTTGTTGCAATGTCAAATGTTTTTATTTTATTAGCACACTCCATAATTTAAACAGAACTANTTGAGTGGCAAGTGCAACTAGCAAAAATAATTTATGCCACACATTTTTTGGAAGTCGTTCACTTGACCCTGTCATTTTTTGTGATCTATTCGTTGTGCGAACGATTTGTGTGCGCTTGGAATTTCATGCAGTTTCATGTGCGTATTCATTTTTAAAGGTTTTAGGTGTTTCCAGTTAGTNATTTGTGTGCGCTTGGAATTTCATGCAGTTTCATGTGCGTATTCATTTTTAAAGGTTTTAGGTGTTTCCAGTTAGTGCTGTCTTGACTTTCTCCTCTGCCTTTTCGTGGAATGCTAGTGACAGCATTCACAACCATGTTTTGTTTTGTACCAAGTAGGGTTTTCATTGTTTGGTTTAAAGTTTTAGTGTAGTTACTTTACTGCCCTCATAATTTCCTTTCTCGTCTGATACTTGTTTGTGAGGTGTTGAATTTTCGTTGCCGCAAGATGTGTTGAGGCACAGGCGGTGCTTTTACATCTTCGTTTGGCATTTTTGTTTTGGTATTGCACAACCATAAACAATAAGATAGAATAAATACAGTGGAACCGCATTATAACGGTAGCCAAGAATGGCAAAATAAATGATCGCTATAGCGAGTTATCGTTATAACAAAATTTGCTTGGCCCCATAATTTTTTTGTAAATTGTATTTGCCCTTGTAGATCCTGTGTTTAACGAATGCCGTAAACTACACGTATGCAGTGACAATACAAAAAAAATTGAGACCTCTGACAGCGGCATTATGCAACGACTGGCAGATGCGACCTTGCTTCCTCCTCCAAATTTGTTGCCTCAGCAAGGGAGTTAGTTGCTTACCAATCGGCGCGCTACNCAGATGCGACCTTGCTTCCTCCTCCAAATTTGTTGCCTCAGCAAGGGAGTTAGTTGCTTACCAATCGGCGCGCTACATCACAAATGAAAAACTTATGATTTTAACTTGTTTTCTATATTAAAAATGTGAATTACCATCATACGTTTACAATTTGTGTACTTACTTAGGCACAAAATTTACATTACCGTTATTTTTCCACTACTTTTATCATGCAGAATTCACTGTCTTGTACACTTACAATAAAATCTCGTAGATTGCACTTCACAACTGCATACATGCTCTATTGATATTTCTGCTCAACTCAACAGTATGTAAGCTTCTTGCCATTTCAAATATTTTTTATTTTTGTTATGATGAAACAATATACTAATTATGGTTCTGTTTATTTTATTGGTTGGTGGTGTGGGGAACTCTAGTTGTAAAAGAACCGAAAAACAATCATGTCTCACGAAATACGTTTAGTCTCTCATGAGATATGATAGTTTTGCAGTTCTTCTTATGAGAGAGTGTGTTTCAATGATGCAGTGGAAAATTTTGTTTGTACGGAAATAAAATTCAATTTTAACTTCATCGAAAGAACTTAATGTTTCACTATCCGTACTGATGTGGGAAATACTCAACACACAAATATTGTTGCATTTTTTATGTAATGAACTACACTAAAAGGATGTTTATTTGGGCAACGTACATTCGAAAACCTCGCATATGATTTTGAACTTTGTTGCAATGTCAAATGTTTTTATTTTATTAGCACACTCCATAATTTAAACAGAACTAAGGTTTACAAAAACCGTAACACATAAAGCTATGCTCACAATTTAAATCCGCTCAACATAAGACGCAAAAAATTCAATAACTATCATAAGCAATGTAACATTGTCTAGCAACTGTCAGAGGTAATCGTGCTTTTCCTCTTACATGCCCGGCATGTGGAGAAGCGGCTAGCGGCAGTCTTCCTACCCCGACAACATACGAGCGGTAGGCGGATAGCATCTCACTGCCCCTCCTAAATTCAACAGTGTGTACCATTTGCCTCCTTCTTATCCCTTACAACAATAACCGCACGCACCTTTTCCCGCACTCCTCCATCTGACATGAGTGACGCCATGCAACAGAATAACAAAGGCTGGCTCGGGCATGGTAAATGGGTGGATGTCACTTGCAATGCGACGTGTTTAAACCCTTTACAAATGTTCATATTGCTATAGTGAAAGGCTTCATTAACAGACTTGGGTTCTAAACGAAATTAAGTACCTTTCAAATGATACAGCAAATTATGGTGTATTTAAAAACTATTGCAATGGCGGACGTGACGCTATACGCCACACTCGCAATAACGCGGTTCCCCTGTGTATCCTATTTTCAGAAATGCTAGAGTAAAAATAAATGTTTATGAGTGTAATGGTTTTTCTTAAGATTCTGGTTTTTATCACGTTTATAAACTAGTTATCGAATCACTTACCAATGCAAACAACTTCCCTCGGATTGAATGATTGTTGATTTGCTACCACATCAAACGGCAAAAATTCATAAAAATGACAAGTTATCATGATCAGTAATGGTTTAGCTCTAAACACTATGGAATTAAAGTTTAAATGAATTACTTCAAATAAGTAGGCATGTAATGTCAAGCAAATAATCACTAGAGATGAGAATGGAAGTTATTCATAATTTTCGCAGAACATATTCAAAATGTGAATGCAAATAATTCATAAATAACTATTGTATTGTAATGTATGTACATTTACTAGATACTTTTGTGACAGAATGAAACCAGTTTCTTCAAGTTTAGAAGCTGATGGCTTAACTAAAAGTTCAAGAATACAAACATAGCAATGAACTGGAAATAAATTGGGTTAAAACTAATATGTACACAACTACATACACCTCCTTTCACTGCAGCACCACTCTACCAGCCTACACAATGATGTTTCAAGTAGTGTATGTATTTGCTAAGCAACCCATATGATCATCACTGACAAAATGCATTTGTAGTCTAGCCTCCATGAATTCTTGTTTACAAGATTTGTTGTGGGTTATTCCATTAAGCACAAAGTGTACATAAAACTTGAGAATCATTTTTCCTATACCTTTTTACAATTGTAGCCTACTTTCCCATGGAAAAATAGGCTTTTGAAATCACCTCCCTACCTTTCTCTCTAACTAAAGTGGAAAATTCCAGTCATTTCACATTTCACACTCTCATATGATCAACTAACAATCTCATTGAGTAAATTACATAAATGAAAGTGCTGTGGGGAAATAATTAACAAATACTGTCTTCACAAGTCTCTCATGAAAGAAGAAAAACTATTCTGCAAAAATATTCCCAGTTTATATTTTCTGATAAATTCAATTAATAATAAACAATAACAAACANAGAAGAAAAACTATTCTGCAAAAATATTCCCAGTTTATATTTTCTGATAAATTCAATTAATAATAAACAATAACAAACAGATAATTATGAAAAACATTTCAAAAAGGACAAAATAAAATGATACTGCACATGTAAAGGTTAACAGAACAGCAATACATAATAATTACATAACAATAAGGTAATATGTACTATTTAAAAGAAGGAACACAGTAACATCAAATGAGCTGCCTTATAAAATAAAATTTAACCTACCACATGTACAGGCAATTACAAATAATATATTCAAATTCAGTCAAATCCCTTACATTTCCATGAACTCCTATATACACACTTAGCCAAGTTGCTACAGTTACTGGCTTAATTATTTATAAACTACTTTGATCTTCATACATTACTTACATGAGCAAAANTACACACATAGCCAAGTTGCTACAGTTACTGGCTTAATTATTTATAAACTACTTTGATCTTCATACATTACTTACATGAGCAAAAGAAGTCTTTGTTTGAAAACCAGAATTAAGAATGCAATACATAGCTAGAACAAATCTACAGTGCTTTCTATAAATGTTTTTCTAAAGAGACCAAATATGCCTGAGCTTTCATCACCAGTGTATTTTTAATAAAACACATTTGCTTTATAGATTATTGTTACAGACTTGATTAAGGTGCTTTTCTCACATTCATAGCTACAGTCTCAAGGTCTTTTTGTCAGTAACATTACAAAAATATAAACAAAATTCTTCAGTGTGACCAGCAAAAGCCAGGAGAGACTTACACACACATCACCCAAAACAATACACCCACACAAGGAGACACAAAATATTGACTATATTCATTGCACCATGCACACAACACATTACTGGAATTAAGGCTGGCGCAACACTTGANGACACAAAATATTGACTATATTCATTGCACCATGCACACAACACATTACTGGAATTAAGGCTGGCGCAACACTTGAATTACATGTGGCAGTGTCATTCACCTCGAAAATGTTGTCCATCCCAGACAGGATTACACTTTTACTTTTGTAGAACCAACTTTAAGCAGACATTCACAAAGTTCCACTCAGGCATATAACAAAAAAAATATAAATATGATAATTATGCTGAAATTCCAACACTCCAGCCGACTTGCTGAGTAGATGGGAGCTTCACCCCCGCTCCAAAAACACAAACTCGTAAAATCCCAGCTTCAATAAAGTCCATGCATTGAACAATCCCAAATACACATGGTGCCCCACCGGCCAACCCAATGATTTCACATTGTGTCGGGGTGCATTTGATTTACAAACACCCAATGAGAAATGGAAGCTTCGGCTTCCGGTCTCATGACACACAAGCCATTCGGTGGTGTATGAATACAGAAAAAAAAAAAAGTGAATATATATGTTATAGGCAGCAAATGAATACATAAATTAATCAAGAAGTATCCATAATTTTGTGACTTGGTTGGTTAAAACAGTACTGAGGGAAACAATGATCACCCTGCCTTACGAGCTCAGGCACGGTCATGGTTCCCACTATTTTTAGTTAAAAAATGTCAAGGACACTTAGATCTACATATTGCGAAACCGGGCTACAACTGCACTCGACAAAGGCAAGAAAAATCGTTGTTACAGCTAATGACTACATAATTTTCCTTGCTGCATAATTTCTGCTGTGTTTCCCGAATGCAATTATGTGCTCAAAAGCAAACACAGACACTATGCACTCTTGTCCACTGCCCCTCCTTAAAGACAGGAATAAATAATATTCACTAATCACTGAGAAAAATAATTTTTTTTTTGTAATTCCTAGTCTGTAAATGCACGTAATGCACCAAATATCAAATGTGAACTGCAGGCACATTTTACTTTGGGTAATTTTCTACTTGAGGGGCTTTCCTGAAAATAAGAAAAAAAACTCCAGAAAGTGGTATATTTCGACTCTACTAATAACGTAGAACACGAATATATTGGGGGCATGGCTTTAAAATAAGTACAACATATTTTAAAAAATTGAACAAGTTTGTGAGGTGACTGTTTCTGACAGTTTGTTTACGTTTTGAACGAAACGTTTTATGCCAACAAAAGTTGTTTAAATGAATTCAGCATAGCTTACCT
>NQII01005340.1:176099-201904 GCA_002778355.1 Clitarchus hookeri
AGTTGGCTGTAGGCAGATTCTCGAGAGAGAAATCGGAAATTCCCCTGTGTACCTCGCACGTTTTTTGTGCAGGATTTCGTGTCTCGTCAGCTGCTCGCGCACCCCAACTGTGGTGGAGGGAGGGTGTGGTAGGATGTTTCAGGGGATTCTTGTAAGCTGTGTCGGCAGTAATTCTCGTAGGGGGTTCCCTTGATTCCTTCGCCAAGAGCTTATATCAGCTAAATCTAGGGACTTACCCTGTTTCTCTCAACTTCGGTTTTTCCCCGCAAATGTCGTTGCCACCTGACTGTCCTGGCTGGCTGCCTGCTTCCCCATTACAACTATAGCAGGGTGTGAAAACAGTGTAATGCCTATCCCCTGTACCCGTCACACGTCAACGCAATATTAGAGAACACATTGGTGGTTACAGAATAGTTCTTAGTGCAGCCACAAAAGGTCAACATAAATATTCGAAATGGTATTGATTGTAGTTCGCAACATAGCCACCCAGGCACAGCAAAATGAAATTTGTTCACTTGCGTTCATGATATATACATCTATGAACTCCAGCCATTTATTTGTAAACAGATGTACATGAGTCAGGAGTAGCACGATAGAAAATCTTTGATGTTCGTCTTTAAATCCAGGTCTTTTTGTTGGTTTAAAATTCCGTAAAAAATGGCAGGGCTGAATAATATTGTAAAACGTACAACCACACCATACAATATTTGTGGCTAAAGAAAGTAACCTGATTTCATTGTCTATTACCAATACTAATGTTTCTTCCCGATACAGATACATTAAAAAAAGGTTAAGTATCGGCCGATACCGATACTTGGTATTGGTATCGGAACAACTCTAATATTTATGAATATTATGAAATTTCAGTCTTTCGTTTTAATGATATGTAACACATTTTTCCAGGCCACATTTTCCTTCATTCATAACGTAACTTCTGGTGACTGTTTATGTATTTGTTAGTGGCATGGCGTTAATATTGAAGAAATGTATCAATACATATACTGACAGGTGACGGTTGGGGTACTTTAACACGTCACCCAACCTAAGTGTGTTCGATCAGAGAACACTTGACGTCGAACTTATTTACTGGATGTCTAGACTAGGTCACCCTTGCGTTTGAATAATGCTGTATACAAAGTCGGCCGTGTAGAGCGACGACACTCTATGTAACTGTGTGCGTTGGCAAGTGCCTTCTGAGCTCCCAGGACTTGTGTGGGTGCTGGCCTACCTGCTGCAGGCCGGTATTGGGATTGGCTGCTGACGGTTATCTACTGGTAGCGTTCGGAGCCCCTGTCCTAAGACTGCCTGATTCTGGGCGGCAGCAGCGGGCGGAGCTGGTCGGTGGATGGTATCTACGATATCCAAGCCCACCGGGAGTCCAGGGTTTAGAGTGTCCCGCAGAGCTTCTGGAGTAACTAGAAAAGCTGTTTGGGAGTTAGGTCCCTGCATTTGGCGGGTGACTTGTGCCTGATGTGGAGGAGTAGCTGAAGACTGAATGCAGTGGATTGCTTGAAAACTGATTGGTGTAGGAGCCATTGTTGCCTTTTTCTCTGCCCACTTTGTTACCCCTTTTCGGGTGAAGGGCATGGGGTAGGCTCTAAGATCCAACACAACAAGATAGGGGCAGTTGGCAGAATTCCCTGGCTAAAAGTACCCTGAGGCAATGACATCCCGCCACTTCAGCCGTGTCACTCCAAACGGCAAATTTCATGCCGTGGATGGAGTGGGTTATCTTACTTGGGATGGAGCTACTGCTTCGTCCTGAGTTGCTTAGATATGACTGAGTCATGCCTTGTCAGTCCTGCCACTCCAAATGGTGGATTCCACGCGGTGGATGAAGTGGGTTGACTGACTCTTGGTGGCCTAATCGCTTTCTTGCGCAGTGTACCTAGTAGGGGTATCTACCATACGTGTACACCAAGTGTCTTTGTGCACTTGGCTGGCGAACATATGGTGTTGGTTGACGTACGTGCTGCCTGGCCAAAGAAGCCCACAGTCATACGCTAATATTGGAAATCAGGTTTGAAATGCATTGTCACCTGCCTCTCCCTAGAGAGATGAGGTTTAGTAGGTAGAGAGGTAACAATTATACTTAGAATTAGATCACTGTGGATAGACTAGAATGTATTTATTGTAAAGAGAATAAACACAGTGACCCTTACTAACTCCTAGGCTCTCGTGGTCCTCAAGCAACCGGCGGAAGTTAGGTTAAGAACAGGTGAAGGGGGCCCGTTGGAAAAGATAAAAGCTAGAGCAACTAAATAAGGAAGCCATGACATGAGAATGTCTGTAACCCTACTGTCGTCCTGAAGGGACTGGGGGTAAATGCTCCAAAGTGGAGTGTGTGTAAGTTGGGGTTGAAGAACCCTTCCAACGGTAGCTGCTGCTTGTGTAGATAGAGACGAAGGGAACAGAGAGCTCTAGAACTGCAGTGGTAGAGAAAGTTGCTCGGTGATCAAGGCAGTGCAATGAAGACTAGCGTTCTGGGGGCTCATCTGGCATTATATACGGTCGACTGCGTTCTCCTTCAGCAAGATTGTCTCCTCCCTTCATGGTTGGTACAGTCCTTGCTGCACTCTCTTGGAGAAGGAATGAAGCTGGGTAGTTTTCGTGTGTGCAGGTGGTATCCGGCGAATTTTTCTGTAAATCCAAGAGATTCACATGTAACTTTACTTCTCTTCTGAATTATTTTGCAATGTGAATTTATTTCATGTTCCTTTCTCATGTAACATTATTATTTCACGTCCCAATTATTAATGTAATTTGATTAAAGTTTCTTATTCTTGCGGAACGTATAATCACTACCTTGTACTTATTTTACGTGACCTCTGTAAACAGTAACATTATGAGATCCCGATTTCCAGAGTTTAGTGTAACGAAATGGCATCCCAATTGATTTTAGTTACATGTGTGGCTGCTTATTTTTTTGCAATGTTGTGCTATGAAACTTTGGTGAAAAGATGTGTTTTACATTTCTGCTAGTGAATTCATATTTACAGTATAAAAAAACACATATATTCAAAGCCTTGTGGAGTTAAAACCAATCTTTTACTGACATTGTGGAATGTGGGGTGCCATCAATTGTAAGATGTGCTCACGCTACTCGCCACCTGTGGGATACAGGATGGTTCATATGTAGGGAACGAGTTACCTTTACTAGGCACAGACTATAGGTGCCTTGAATGTCGAATAGGGGTAGTAAACAATAACTGTAGTCACTCNTACCTTTACTAGGCACAGACTATAGGTGCCTTGAATGTCGAATAGGGGTAGTAAACAATAACTGTAGTCACTCGGTGTTTCAATTTACTACTTGGTTATATTGTCACAAGAATATACATATACAATTCCGAGATGGTACCTTGCGAGTTGGGCGCCTTAAGGGCAGATTACAGTACTCGTGCTAACATTTCCGACGCCGTAGGGTACGGTAGACATCGGGGCATGTCCCTGAGAGACGACACAGGTACTTAGCTATATTGGTAGTTCTGGGTGTTCCGGCGGTAGATTGAGGTCTGGTAAGTTGGGTGGACTTTCACAGGCCCTCGTTTGTTCTTGTTGGCGTGGTGGATACAGCTGGCGTCCTTCTTCCGCGGCTGACCCTCCGGCTCGATGATAGCTCTTCTTCGGCAACTTCACGATACAACTGATCCTCTCTCCTCTCGGCGTGACGACTGATCCCCTCCTTGTCAAGCAAGTTGGCTTTTAATCTCTCTCGCCCCCTCCCCACCACCCAGATCCTTACACGTGCTTCTGTGCTTCTCTCGTTGAGTGACGTGTAGGGAGGGGGGGGTTTGTTTGACCTGCGCCCCTATGGCCCAACACTGTCAGCTCTTCTTACCCGTCTAACTAGAGGTGTTTTGGCACCACTCTAGCTTACCTCTGTATTTCCTTGGCACATGTGTCCATGTTCTCTCACGTTTTGCTAGGGAAGGGTGGGACCCGCATCCAACTGCCAAAAACTTTCTTTCAGCTCTTTTCTCTTGTATCTCACCTTCAGTGTGGATTGGCGATATTCTAGTTGCTGCCCTCCTTGGCACGTGTCTTAATTCCCTTGTGGGCGAATTGCTAGCTTACCTCGACATGACCTCGGCACACGTTAACTGCTTGTTCGCCCTCTCGGCCCGACCTGGCCTTCGCAACACGTGTCCCGCGGCGCGTGTCTACTGAGGGTGCTGGCGAGGGGAAAGATTGCGGGGTAGGTGGTAGCGGTACTTCTACTTACAATATACGGTACACGTCAGCGCATATGACAAAATGTACTAAAAAGTGCATCTTAAAATTGAGTAAATACAGTATACGTGTATTTAGATAGTAAAGTTATATAGACTGTCCCGTCACTAGTAAATATGTCTTTACTATCATGTGGGTGACTGGTTATTGTGATTGTTTCAATTTACATTTTGACTTTATTTACTAAATACAATTTTGTACAAATATAAATTCATATGAGTTAAGGTTACATGTTGGTTGCTAGGNGATGTTGCAGAGGATTAACCTGGCATCTTCAACAAAGAATGCTGTAGAAATTTTGCTGTGCAGGGATTCTTTGTTTGAGGTAATATTCTATGGCAGGCAGTCCAAGTGAGAGGGGATGTTGGTATAGGGAGATGTAACATCTAGGGTGAAAATGTATGCATCTTGGGGAATGGTGCCCAGGTGTCTCAAGCGTTCAAGGAAGCGGCCAGTGTCTTTGACGTACAATGAAAGCTGCTCTACCAAAGGTTGAAGGTGGGTATCTACAATAGCTTAAATTCTCTCAGTGGGGCTGCCAATTCCTAATGCAATGGGGTGTTCTGGGGGGTGGCCATNGTATCTACAATAGCTTAAATTCTCTCAGTGGGGCTGCCAATTCCTAATGCAATGGGGTGTTCTGGGGGGTGGCCATTGTTCCTTGTGTATCTTCGAAAGCAAATGTAGAACTGGTGTTGTGGGTTTATTTGATGTGAGCAGTTTAATTGAAGCATAATATAGGTCTTGGAGGGGGGCCCTGGGACACAAAGAATTGGTTGATATGGTTGCAGAATGTGGTGGTTGGGTCTTCTCATAGATGTTTGTAGGTAGTTCTGTCCTTAGGTTGGTTTTCTGCTTCTAGAATATAGTCCATTTTGTTGTGAATCACTGTAGTTGTGTCTTTGTCAATGAACTGTGTTATTATGTCTATTTTGTTTTGAAGATCTCTGATAGCTTTTCTTTCTGGAGAGGTTATGTTACTATTGTTACGTAATGAGGTGTCAAAATCAGAGTCAGCAATGTTGACCAGGATGTATGTGATGAACTGCTCATGGTGATAAGGGAGGAGGTTCCCAAGCAGATGGGGTGCAAACTTGGTTAGGGCTGGATCAATGGGGCTACTGTTATGGTTTGGCATGGGAAGGTTTTCAAAAAAGTGCTTGAATCTAAGCTTGCAAATTAAACTGAGGACACATTTTACAGTAGCAAAGTGGTCAAACTTTTTACTTTTTGGAGAGGGAGAAGGAGACACCTTTCTGTAGAATATTGTTCTCGGCAGCAGTGAGGTTATAGTTAGACAGGTTCAGTACATGTGATTTGCTTTTATGGGGTGGTTGTTTTAATTTAGTGGTTATACACGAGAAGGGTTTGGGCAGAGTTGGTGTGGTAAGGTTGAAGGAAGACAGGGTTTCTGGCCAACTAGGGTGAGTGGTGGTGGTGGTTTCTTACAATCTTACAAGACAAGGTGGTAGGCAAGTGGCTGGTTTTCAAAGCATCCATGCACAGTTTACTGAGCTTCACTAATTTCATGTGGTGCCCACATGTGGCCTTTTGTGTTGTGGCATGTAAGATTTTGTTAGCTTGGGCCAGAAAAGGTGTTTAGGTAAGAATGAGTAGCTTGATGTTTGATAGTAGTAAGGTGTGGTGGTGTTTCGTGGTTTAGACATACTGTTTATGAATAAGGTCTGTCGTGGTCAGAGAATGCAGGTTTGATAATGTCATGGCTTCATCCCTGGATCGTGTTGGCATGGCAAAAATTTGTGATTTTGAGGTTATGCCTCATGGGGATAGGCCTAACTTAAGGCAGGACAAAAGGAAAAGTTGAATTTATTGAAGCAGCTGACATTTTTTTTAACATGGTTCTAAACTGTAATCCTCTGCAAAAACAACTTCAGATTTCAAGATACACACTACCTTCGGGTCAAAGGCACAGCGATGGGTACATGTATGGCCCCATCCCATGCCAATATTGTTTTCGGGCAAGTTAGAAGAAATCTTCCTCAGTCGCCAAACAACCCAACCACACTGCTTTACGAGTTTCATCGATCACATCTTCATCATACGGACTTCTACCGAAGAATGCCTAATTCACATTCCGAATTTAAATGCACACAGCTTGCTCAAGTTCACCTGGTCATACTCCAGGATGTTGAACTGACTCTCCACAGTGGCAAAATTTCTAACTGCAGTACACACCAAACCGAGCAACAACCTTTTAAGTACTTACATTTCGACAGCTACCATACATTCCATGCCAAAAAATCCCTACCCTACAGTCTTGCCACAAGAACCAAACGTATCTGCTCCACCAACAGTGATCTCACCAAACAGTGTGAACAAATGGCCACAGCATTCCTTGACAGGGGCTGCCCCAGCCCCTCATCACCAAAACAGATTCANAAGCAAGCCATCTCAAATACCGGAACACAAACCAAGGTCAACAACTCTGATATACCCCTGGTGTTCCCATATCATGAAGGTCTTAAGTCCACTCTATGTACAAAATTCGGGCTTTTTCACCACAAACACATGATCTGCTCTCCTGACCTCCCAGATTGATCTTCAAAAGGCCACCTAACCTCATCAACAAATTTGTTCATCCAAAGCTGCAGCCCAGCACAAATGCCAACCCTACTTTCGCCTCACAAGATACCATCCTGGCAATATCCCACCCTGTGGCTCCTGTGCCATCCACCAACCCTAAACTTTTTTCAATAGCAGACTCACTAGCTATACATCCCCATTCAAGGCATCTATAACTGTGCAACAGAACATCTGATTTAGCAGCTACAGTGCCAGCACTGTAATGCAGAATGCATCTGACTCACCACCGACACACTCAGGCAGAGAATGAATGGCAACAGAGCATACACCAACAATTCATAGCTGGTCACATCCACAACCTACAAGACAAACCAGTTGCAACATATGCAGCATCACACAACAAAAATTTTGATTCTTGCTACAGTACCAGAGTTGTGAGAGCTCTACCACCTTCAAGCCATAGCTCAGAACTCAGATGCTGAGAATTAGCGGATCAACTTACAACAATATCCAGACGGCCCCTAGACCTCAACCTAAGATAATCAAATCTCCAAACTATACTGGCAACTTTTGAATTTTCTCGCCGAACCCTAGTTTGCCACCAGGCCGCTACATTTACTAGCANCTCCAAACTATACTGGCAACTTTTGAATTTTCTCGCCGAACCCTAGTTTGCCACCAGGCCGCTACATTTACTAGCAATATCGCCCTTCCACCATATTGCAGAGTCTTAATAAAACTTGCCGCATGATGAAACGTCGCGATCACGCACCCGCATGAAAAATATGTCCTTCTTTGTGTGTGTTTGTGCCTGTCGGCAAGTACTAGACTGTAAATACTTGAATTCCTGCCCTTTTCATATATTTTTGGTAGCCTAGCAACCAACATGTAACCTTAACTCATATGAATTTATTTTTGTACAAAATTGTATTTAGTAAATAAAGTCAAAATGTAAATTGAAACAATCNTGAATCTGTTTTGGTGATGAGGGGCTGGGGCAGCCCCTGTCAAGGAATGCTGTGGCCATTTGTTCACACTGTTTGTTGAGCAGATACGTTTGGTTCTTGTGGCAAGACTGTAGGGTAGGGATTTTTTGGCATGGAATGACTGGTAGCTGTCAAAATGTTTAAGGTTGTTGCTCGGTTTGGTGTGTACTGCAGTTAGAAATTTTGCCACTGTGGAGAGTCAGTTCAACATCCTGGAGTATGACCAGGTGAACTTNTTTGCCACTGTGGAGAGTCAGTTCAACATCCTGGAGTATGACCAGGTGAACTTCAGCAAACTGTGCATTTAAATTCTGAATGTGAATTAGGCATTCTTCGGTAGAAGTCCGTATGATGAAGATGTGATCGATGAAACTCATTAAGCAGTGTGGTCTGGTTGTTTGGTGACTGAGGAAGATTTCTTCTAACTTGCCCAAAAACAAGATTGGCATAGGATGGGGCCATAACATGTACCCATCGCTGTGCCTTTGACCCGAAGGTAGTGTGTATCTTGAAATCTGAAGATGATGTTGCAGAGGATTAACCTGGCATCTTCAACAAAGAATGCTGTAGAAATTTTGCTGTGCAGGGATTCTTTGTTTGAGGTAATATTCTATGGCAGGCAGTCCAAGTGAGAGGGGATGTTGGTATAGGGAGATGTAACATCTAGGGTGAANTTGAGGTAATATTCTATGGCAGGCAGTCCAAGTGAGAGGGGATGTTGGTATAGGGAGATGTAACATCTAGGGTGAAAATGTATGCATCTTGGGGAATGGTGCCCAGGTGTCTCAAGCGTTCAAGGAAGCGGCCAGTGTCTTTGACGTACAATGAAAGCTGCTCTACCAAAGGTTGAAGGTGCGTATCTACAATAGCTTAAATTCTCTCAGTGGGGCTGCCAATTCCTAATGCAATGGGGTGTTCTGGGGGTGGCCATTGTTCCTTGTGTATCTTCGAAAGCAAGTATAGAACTGGTGTTGTGGGTTTATTTGATGTGAGCAGTTTAATTGAAGCCTAATATAGGTCTTGGAGGGCGGCCCTGGGACACAAAGAATTGGTTGATATGGTTGCAGAATGTGGTGGTTGGGTCTTCTCATAGATGTTTGTAGGTAGTTCTGTCCTTAGGTTGGTTTTCTGCTTCTAGAATATAGTCCATTTTGTAGTGAATCACTGATATGAATTTATTTTTGTACAAAATTGTATTTAGTAAATAAAGTCAAAATGTAAATTGAAACAATCACAACAACCAGTCACCCACATGATAGTAAATACATATTTACTAGTGACGGGACACGCTATATAACTTTACTATCTAAATACCCATATACTGTATTTACTCACTTTTAAGATGCACTTTTTAGTACATTTTGTCACATGCGCTGACGTGTACCGTATATTGTAAGTAGAAGTACCGCTGCCACCTCCAAGGCGATCTTTCCCCTCGCTAGCACCCTCAGTAGACACGCGCAGCAGGACACGTGTTGCGAAGGTCGGGCCGAGAGGGCGAATAAGCAGGTAACGTGTGCCGAGGTCATGCCGAGGTGAGCTAGCAATTCGCCCACAAGGAAGTAAGACATGTGCCAAGAAGGGCAGCAGCTAGAATATCGACAACCCACCCTGAAGGTGAGATACAAGAGAAAAGAGCTGAAAGAAAGTGTTTGGCAGTTGGACACGGGTCCCCCCCCCCCTTCCCTAGCAAAACGTGAGAGAACATGGACACACGTGCCAAGGAAATGCCGAGGTAAGCTACAGTGGTGCCAAAACACCACTAGTTAGACGAGTAAGAAGAGCTGACAGGTCACCGCCACACCCCTCCACGTCAACCCAATAAGAGAGGCACGTGTGATGATCTGGTGGGAGGGGAGAAGATAGAGATTAAAAGCCAACTTGCTTGACAAGGAGGGGATCAGTCATCATGCTGAGAGGAGAGAGGATCAGTTGTATCGTGAAGTCGCCGAAGAAGAGCCGTCATCGAAGCTGGATGGTCAACCACGGAAGAAGGACGCCAGCTGAATCCACCACGCCAAAAAGAACAACGGAGGGCCTGTGTGAAAGGCTACCCAACTTACCTGACCTCAACCTACCGCAGGCACACCCAGAACTACCAATACAGCTAAGTACCTGTATCGTCGCTCAGGGACATGCCCCGACGCCTACCGTACCCCACGGCGTCAGAAACGCTAGCACGAGTACTGTAATCTGCCCTTAAGGCTCCCAACTCGCAAGGTACCATCTCGGAATTGTAAATGTATATTCTTTTGAGACAATGTAACCAAGTAGTAAATTGAAACACCGAGTGACTACAGTTATTGTTTACTACCCCTATTCAACATTCAAGGCACCTATAGTCTGTGCCTGGTAAAAGTAACTCATTCCCTACATATGAACACCCTGTATCCCACAGGTAACGAGTAGCATCAGCACATCTTACAATTGATGGCACCCCACATTCCACAATGTCAGTAAAAGATTGATTGTAACTCCACAAGGCTTTGAATATATGTATTTTTTAATGCTGTAAATATGAATTCACCGGCAGAAATGTAAACAAACCTTTTCACCAAAGTTTCATAGCACAACATTGCAAAAAAATAAGCTGACACACCTTTAACTATAATCAATTGGGATGCCATTTCGTTACACTAAACTCTGGAAATCGGGATCTCATAATGTTACTGTTTACAGAGGTCACGTAAAATAAGTACAAGGTAGTGATTATACGTTCCGCAAGAATAAGAAAATTTAATAAAATTACATTAATAATTGGGACATGAAATAATAATGTTACACAAGAATGGAACGTGAAATAAATTCACATTGCAAAATAATTCAGAAGAGAAGAAAAGTTACATGTGAATCTCTTGGATTTACAGAAAAATTCGCAGTATACCACCTGCACACACGAAAACTACCCGGCTACATTCCTTCTCCAAGAGAGTGCAGCAAGGACTGTACTAACCATGAAGAGAGGAGAGAACCCTGCTGAAGGAGAACACAGTCGACCGTATATAATGCCAGATGAACCCCCAGAACGCCAGTTGTCATTGCACTGCCTTGATCACTGAGCAACTTGCTTTACCCAGGCAGTTCTAGAGCTCTCTGTTCCCTTTGTCTCTATCTACACAAGCAGCAGCTACCGTTGGAAGGGATCTTCAACCCCCACTTACACACGCTCCCCTTTGGAGCATTTACCCTCAGTCCCTTCAGGACGACAGTAGGGTTACAGACCTTCTTATGTCATGGCTTCCTTATTTAGTTGGTCTAGCTTTTATCTTTTCCAACGGGCCCCCTTCACCTGTTCTTAACCTAACTTCCGCCGGTTGCTTGAGGACCACGAGCGCCTAGGAGTTAGTAAGGGTCACTGTGTTTATTCTCTTTATAATAAATACGGTCGAGTCTATCCACTGTGTTCTAATTCTAAGTATAATTGTTACCTCTCTACCTACTAAACCTCATTTCTCTAGGGAGAGGCAGGTGACAATGCATTTCAAACCTGATTTCCAATATTAGCGTATGACTGTGGGCTTCTTTGGCCAGGCAGCACGTACGTCAACCAACACCATATGTTCGCCAGCCAAGTGCACAAAGACACTTGGTGCACACGCATGGTAGATACCCCTACTAGGTACACTGCGCAAGAAAGCGATTAGGCCACCAAGAGTCAGTCAACACACTTCATCCACCGCGTGGAATCCACCATTTGGAAGGCAAGGACTGACAAGGCATGATTCAGTCATATCTAAGCAATTCAGGACGAAGCAGTAGTTCCATCCCAAGTAAGATAACCCACTCCATCCACGGCATGAAATTTGCCGTTTGGAGTGACACGGCTGAAGTGGCGGGATGTCATTGCCTCAGGGTACTTTTAGCCAGGGAATTCTGCCAACTGCCCCAATTTTTTTGTGTTGGATCTTAGAGCCTACCCAATGCCCCTCACCCGACAAGGGGTAACAAAGTAGGCAGAGAAAAAGGAATTTATCGCTCCTACACCAATCAGTTTTCAAGCAATCCACTGCATTCAGTCTTCAGCTACTCCTCCACATCAGGCACAAGCCACCCGCCAAATGCAGGGACCTAACTCCCAAACAGCTTTTCCAGTTACTCCAGAAGCCCTGCGGGACACCCTAAACCCTGGACTCCCGGTGGGCTTGAATATCGCAGATGCCATCCAACGACCGGCTCCGCCCGCTGCTGCCGCCCAGAATCAGGCAGTCCCAGGACATGGCTCCGAACGCTACCAGTAGATAATCGTCATCAGCCAATCCCAATACCGGCCTGCAGCAGGTAAGCCAGCACCAGCACAAGTCCTGGGCGCTCAGAAGGCTTTAGCCAACGCAGACAGTTACATAGAGTGTCGTCGCCCTACCCGGCCGACTTTGTATACAGCATTATTTAAACGCAAGGGTGAGCTAGCCTAGACATCCAGTTTGTAAGTTCAACGTCAAGTGTTCTCTGACCGAACACACTTAGGTTGGGTGATGTGTTAAGTACCCCAATCATCATCGGTCAGTATATGTATTGATACATTTCTTCAATACTAACGCAGTGACACTAACAAATATATAAACAGTTACCAAAATTTACTTTATGAATGAAGGAAAATGTGACCTGGAAAAATGTGTTACATATCATTAAAACGAAAGACTGAAATTTCATAATATTCATAAATACTAGAGTTGTTCCGATTCCATTACCAAGTATCGGTATCGGCCGATACTTATCATTCCCGATACAGATACATTAAAAAAAGGTTATCAGGCCGATACATTAGTATTGGTAATAGACAATGAAATCAGGTTATTTCTATCTTTAGCCACAAAAATTGTATGGTGTGGTTGTACGTTTTACAATATTATTCAGCCCTGCCATTTTTTACGGAATTTTAAACCAACAAAAACGAACATCAAAGATTTTCTATCGCGCTACTCATGACTGGCGTACATCTGTTTACAAATAAATGGCTGGAGTTCATAGATGTATATATCATGAACGCAAGTGAACAAATTTCATTTCGCTGTGCCTGGGTGGCTATGTTGCGAACTACAATCGATACCATTTCGAATATTTATGTTGACCTCTTGCTGCTGCACTGAGAACTATTCTGTAACCACCAATGTGTTCTCTAATATTGCGTTGACGTATGACGGGTACAGGTGATAGGCATTGCACTGTTTTCACACCCTGCTATAGTTGTCCTGGGCGGGCAGGCAGGTGACAATGAAACTTACGGGGAAAAACCGAAGTTGAGAGAAACAGGGTTAGTCCCTAGAATTAGCTGATATAAGCCTTCGGCGAAGGAATCAAGGGAACCCTCTAGGAGAATTACTGCCGACGCANCGTCAGCAGCCAATCACAATACCGGCCTGCAGCAGGTAGGCCAGCACCCACACAAGTCCTGGGAGCTCAGAAGGCACTTGCCAACGCACACAGTTACATAGAGTGTCGTCGCTCTACACGGCCGACTTTGTATACAGCATTATTCAAACGCAAGGGTGACCTAGTCTAGACATCCAGTAAATAAGTTCGACGTCAAGTGTTCTCTGATCGAACACACTTAGGTTGGGTGACGTGTTAAAGTACCCCAACCGTCACCTGTCAGTATATGTATTGATACATTTCTTCAATATTAACGCCATGCCACTAACAAATACATAAACAGTCACCAGAAGTTACGTTATGAATGAAGGAAAATGTGGCCTGGAAAAATGTGTTACATATCATTAAAACGAAAGACTGAAATTTCATAATATTCATAAATATTAGAGTTGTTCCGATACCAATACCAAGTATCGGTATCGGCCGATACTTAACCTTTTTTTAATGTATCTGTATCGGGAAGAAACATTAGTATTGGTAATAGACAATGAAATCAGGTTACTTTCTTTAGCCACAAATATTGTATGGTGTGGTTGTACGTTTTACAATATTATTCAGCCCTGCCATTTTTTACGGAATTTTAAACCAACAAAAAGACCTGGATTTAAAGACGAACATCAAAGATTTTCTATCGTGCTACTCCTGACTCATGTACATCTGTTTACAAATAAATGGCTGGAGTTCATAGATGTATATATCATGAACGCAAGTGAACAAATTTCATTTTGCTGTGCCTGGGTGGCTATGTTGCGAACTACAATCAATACCATTTCGAATATTTATGTTGACCTTTTGTGGCTGCACTAAGAACTATTCTGTAACCACCAATGTGTTCTCTAATATTGCGTTGACGTGTGACGGGTACAGGGGATAGGCATTACACTGTTTTCACACCCTGCTATAGTTGTAATGGGGAAGCAGGCAGCCAGCCAGGACAGTCAGGTGGCAACGACATTTGCGGGGAAAAACCGAAGTTGAGAGAAACAGGGTAAGTCCCTAGATTTAGCTGATATAAGCTCTTGGCGAAGGAATCAAGGGAACCCCCTACGAGAATTACTGCCGACACAGCTTACAAGAATCCCCTGAAACATCCTACCACACCCTCCCTCCACCACAGTTGGGGTGCGCGAGCAGCTGACGAGACACGAAATCCTGCACAAAAAACGTGCGAGGTACACAGGGGAATTTCCNACAGTTGGGGTGCGCGAGCAGCTGACGAGACACGAAATCCTGCACAAAAAACGTGCGAGGTACACAGGGGAATTTCCGATTTCTCTCTCGAGAATCTGCCTACAGCCAACTTGAATATACCGGGAGACTGGTTAAATTCAGGAGCACCCAAGGTTTGGGAGCAGATCAATTGTTCACCTTCGGTCGATCAGCTCTAGGCAGCGAGGACGGGGACGTGAGCCGGNAGCTGACGAGACACGAAATCCTACACAAAAAACGTGCGAGGTGCACAGGGGAATTCCCGGTTTCCCTCTCGAGAATATGCTCACAGCCAACATGAATATAGCGGGAGACAGGTTAAATTCAGGAGCACCCAAGGTTCAGGAGCAGTTGTAATCAGTTGTTCACCGTCAGTCGATCAGCGCGAGGCAGCAAGGACGAGGACGCGAGCCCGACGGTTGTGGACGTCGACGCAGGACGACGAGACTCGCTCTCCAACAAGGAACGAAAAAAGGGGTTGCAAAGAAAAGCACAAGTTCCGGGAAACCAATCCCGGACTGCCGAGAGAGTCAGCCAAAGCCGCAGGAAGAAGCCAGCTGAGTACAGCACGCCAACGAGCGCCAGTCCGAGGGTCTGAACTAGGGCCACCCAACTCACCAGGCCTCACTACCAACGAAGGCAAATCACCAAAGACGCAGTCACAGATAAGTAGAGAAACGTCTCCCTTCGACAACCTCCCCCGACGCATAGTAGCCAGTCCACCAGCCCTTCAGGCCTACAACTTGCAGGGGGGCTCAGTCTCGCCAGTGTGTGTAAATACCTATGTGACCTTCAGACCAATAAAATACTNAAAGGGTTGCTATCCTTTTTTTCAGCCTTCTACCCTTTAAGGGAGGGGCGCTGTGCCCTTTCAAAAACACCCCTCAAACTTTCGTTCTTGATTAATAGTAAGAACCACAGGTGCACTTAGACAGCACCAAAATAATTTAACTAAATAAACTACTAACCACCATCCTGTATAACTCAGGTGGCCTAGTAGCGACAAGTTAAAATGGCGCCCAACGTGGGGCATGTTTAGGCATGGCAGGGCATGCTAAGGTGAAGTTAANCTAGTAGCGACAAGTTAAAATGGCGCCCAACGTGGGGCATGTTTAGGCATGGCAGGGCATGCTAAGGTGAAGTTAGGTCTGTATAGACTGAAACAAGAACCAGACTAAACCCGAGAGGGGCGGTTTTCCCTTAAAGAGCTAGTCAGGCTAAAACAGACTTCAGGGAGTCTATAATTAACCCTTGTGGCACCCCAGTTCTCAGCATTTCATTACGAGTCACAATTAAAGAAACAAGGACCAGCCAAATATCCGAGAGAAGGCGTAGCCTTTACTAAGCTAATCAGGATGTCGCAGACTTCAGGGAGTCTGGAAATATATCCCTGGGGCCCCTATCATGGCAGTAACTCCAAATTTATTAGGCCGGAAGATGAGGAATGCCGATAGAAGGTGGGCGAGGAGACTAGAGGATATGCAGGTCCGAAGACCACAGGAGGGGAGCGAGGCAATGACCCGAGATAACGTCCAAACGAGGAACGAGGGAAGCGGGGAACAGATGGAGCGGTGCAGTTATCCAATGTGTCGAGGTACAGGACTGTACATAATCAGGTGCAGCACTTGCCCTCAACGCCATTGTAACCAGTGTATAGGCTGGCCAGACACTTTCCGGCCGACGCAAGGGATGCAGTATCGTTTGCCATAATTGCCAGATACAGCAGACACGCTGCGACCTCCTTAATTGCCCGGGGCGCAGTACGCGTTGCACACAGTGTCCTACATGTCCACGGTCATTTCACAACATGTGTTTAGGTTGGCCCTACGAGGCCAAGAGCACAGGGGGCTGGGTATTCTATTGCAAGGTATGTCAAGAACGGACAAAATGGGAATTCCCTTCTAATCTGGGCCGAACCCCTGGTAATCGAGTAGATAAGGAACAAAAAATAACAGAGGAAAGTAGTCTTGCCGGAATTCTCGGGAAGGCCACATGAAGACCCAGAACTGTTTATAAAAAATTGTGAACACGAGTTTCAGACCGGTGGGATTCCCCGTAATCGATGGGTACAAAAAGGACGGGAACAGTTAAAGGAAGCCGCCCTTACATGGTGGAATAAGTACGGAGAATATGTGACAACATGGGAACAATTTGCAACCCGCCTGAGCAGTAAATTCACAGGGGAAGAAGTACTCACCGCGTTACGCACAGATTTTTACACAAAGAAGCAACAGAAAAAAGAAGGGGTAGAAATTTTTATTCGAAGAAAAGCTCAAATGTATTCACGTATCGTCCCCGAAGGAGCAGAAGTGGAGGGGGTTCATATTATTATGAAGTTATTAACACCAGCTATACAGAGTGCTCTTCGACACCCACTGGCAATACGGATGGAGGAACTGGTAGAGAATGCCAGAGAAGAGGAGATAGATTATCAGGAAATGGAAAAAAAAAAGATGTCGCTACACGCATTCCGCCAGCCCTCCCAGGCGCCCGCCCCGTGCGGGGAAGCGAAGGGGACATCTTACCCATTGCTGGTACTGTCACGAAAAACATTTCCATCGCGATTGCCCACAGTGAAAGCACGCATAGCTGCCGAAAGGGAGAAAGCTTCCTGGGGTTCCTCCCTGGAGACAGGCAAAGGGAAACAACAAAAGCGAGAGCCAGGAAATGCACGTGCCGGGACCTAGAGTCACCCGTCACCCCAGGTGTAAGTAAAAGGGTGGGATGAATATTAACTTTAACTGATCTGAGACCGGGAACACAAACCCCTCGGATCAAAGTCCGTATTAATGACCACGATATTAAGGCGGCTGCTAACACCCAAACAGAAGGAAATGCATGAAAACACTCAAATCATTCAAATGGCCCAGACGGAGTCATGACTGGCTATAGAAGGGAAGGTTATGTTGCCATTATCCAAGAATGTGGAAACAATAGAAACAGAATTCTTTTGCGCCCCGCACTTAGTAGAAGGAATTATTCTCGGGCAACCATGGCTGACAAGCCAAGGGTGTATAATCGACTGCAGGCAAATACGATAATACTTAGGCAAGCGGGATAGGATGACTTCAAATTGTGAGGCCATAACAAACACGCACAAACACCAAGAAATATGTGGTGAGGTGGTGAACCACCAACTAGGAACTGACCAGCTTAAGGCACTACTGCAGATTCTGAACACGCACGTCACTATATTCGAGCATGCCGACAAATTAAAGCAGACCACGGCCCTCCAACATGAAATATGATTGAAAGATTCTCACCCCATATACTGCCACCCAGGCAATCACTCAGCCTACCGCAGACAGATAATCTTAGACCTGGTAGCAGAGATGAAAGAGCAAGGGATAGTAGAGCCGACTGACTCACCATATAACACCACGGTGGTGCTCGTACCGAAGAAAGATGGGGGGGCTCCGGTTTTGTGTAAACTACCAGGCATTGAACAATGTCACCTATCCACTCACTCCCCGACTATAAACATGGCGAATATGCTCCGTGAGCTAGGAGACGCGTGCATTTTCGCCACGCTAGTCATGCGCAGTAGACACTGGCAAATCCCAGTACACCCAGGGTCTCGAAAATATACGGTATTTACTACCCTAGAAGGCGAAATGCTACAGGTTCGCGTAATGCCCTTCGGGCTGAAGAACGCACCCGCTACCTTCCAGCGATTGATGCCAGCAGTAGTGCTGACAGAATATATAGTGGCCAATTTTGCCTAGCGTACCTGGATGATGTGATAATATATTCCCGCACGTGGGAGGAACACCGGGTGCACTTGCAAAATGTGCTGGAACGTTTAGAACTCCATGGACTGACGTGCAAACTGGAGGAGTGCCACTTCGGGAAAACCCAGGTAGAATATTTAGGTCACATAATTACCCCGGACGGGAATCATCCGAAGCCTGAGTAAGTACAAGAAATTGAGGAGGCTAAAGTACCAACGAACAGGAGGCAATTGAAATGCTTTCTTGGATTATGCAATTGGCTCCAAGACTTTATAGAAGATGTCGCCCTCCTTATCGCCCCCCTCAACGAGCTCCTAACTAAATCAGATAGTTCAAAAGTCCCTGAATACCAAATCCGCCTGGTTCGGGTTTCTTCTTGATGATCTCACAGAAAACTTTGCACAATAAAAAATTCTCAGCATGTCAACTTCTTCCATACGGTTCCAGCTGTGTGCAGATAATTCATAAGGCAACTTCATAGCTGCCATCGATACTGCATGCTTCTGTTCAAACATCCGTGACAACATGAGCAAAGTGGAATTCCACCTTGTCCCTTCATCTTGAATTAGCCTGTGCTTACTACAGTTTACTGCCTCCCGAGCTATACGTAAAACTTTGCAAGCATGTGCAGAGTGTTTGAAATGTCTGACAATTTTTTGGCTACTTGTAATTAATTGAACTGAAAAGTGCATCCTTCAGAACAAGTTGTAATGTATGGGCTTTGCAAGGATGATGATGATGATGACAGCCTGACATTTCTTCCATTGTCCCTGCAACCACCTTTTCTTGCAAATTCCACTCAGTAAATGTTTTCTTTCAAAATTCAAAAAGATTCATGCTTTGTGACCAACCTCGAAGCAAACATTGTGAAGATAAAATTCATCAGTGGCAAAATGTGCTGTACGAACAAGATAATCAATCGTTTGAAGACTATGTCCATAAATCTGTTATAAAACTGTCATGTTCTTGAGTTTTCTCTCCTGTATTCCCATATAGTTGTGGAATAACCTTTCCAGCAATGGTATTTCTAGGTGGTAGTGTGTATCGTGGTTCAAGGTGTCATTAAATTCCTAAATCCCCTGTACTCAACAATACTAAAAGCACGATTATCCCAACATATAATTTTCACTATATTTTGTTTAATGGCTGTCACTCGTGATCACCTGGCTTAAATGACGTTTTCTTCTCCCAGAGACTTGTCAATGTCCGCTGATTCCGTTCTTGTTTGAATTTCTTATGTAGGTCTACTGAAGATAAAATGTCCGGAAGAAGCATCTTAAAAGTTGCAGGGAACACTGGATGACTTGCATCTTTGCCCAAAAGTTCTTATGAAACATCATTATTGGTCATTTTCTTGTACTCGTGTTTTCTCATGTTACTAGTTGTGCTAACCCCACCTCGTGAAATTTTTGCCGAGCACAAACNCTTATGTAGGTCTACTGAAGATAAAATGTCCGGAAGAAGCATCTTAAAAGTTGCAGGGAACACTGGATGACTTGCTGCTACTTGCATCTTTGCCCAAAAGTTCTTATGAAACATCATTATTGGTANGTTGCAGGGAACACTGGATGACTTGCTGCTACTTGCATCTTTGCCCAAAAGTTCTTATGAAACATCATTATTGGTAATTTTCTTGTACTCGTGTTTTCTCATGTTACTAGTTGTGCTAACCCCACCTCGTGAAATTTTTGCCGAGCACAAACNTGTTTTCTCATGTTACTAGTTGTGCTAACCCCACCTCGTGAAATTTTTGCCGAGCACAAACTGCAAACGCGTAATTTGCATCGTTTTAATCAACTTTAAGATAATTCCACACATAGCTAGACATTTTCTTCACGTCTAAGTAAATAAAATCCTCAGTACATTGAAAACTTTATAACACTACCCACGTGCACACTTTTAGAACAAAGACAGAAACACCTTCAAGCATAGATATAGATGTTAGTTGCATTAGCCACTAGGACAAAATTAAGGGTCTAAAACATTTGGTAAAGGTAAAGATGAAAAAAAAATTGCTTCAAATACGTTCAAAACATAACTGCTACAACTTACACCTTGCAAACATTAATCATATCACCATACTGCAATTATCAGTGCTGTAAAAAAATTATGTGTGAAAGGTATAAATTTTTTATTATTCTCAGATGGGAGCCCTCTTATTTTCAAAACTGAAAATATATAATTCCCGCTGCCTGCATGTAGCTATGACTTTTTGTCTGCAAGTGCTCTTGGCAACTCAACCAAAATAGAGTTTTCAAGTACACATTTAGACTATTTGCGTTAAAAATTGCAAGTTGTTATTTATTATTTATTATTATAAGCATGAAAGTTAGGCAGATTTATTTTTAAAATATAGCGCCCGGGAATACNGTTGTTATTTATTATTTATTATTATAAGCATGAAAGTTAGGCAGATTTATTTTTAAAATATAGCGCCCGGGAATACAATCAATTATTACATCTGGTTGGCAGAAGTACGATCTTAACCGTTAGCAGTACAACTGCCAAATTAATAAAAATGTAATTGTCATGTTTATTTTTATGTGCGTCTCATTTTCCTATTTAGATAACAACACAGAAGCTTATATTTGTTATTCTACTGCAAATAAAAAGTTAAAATAAAAAAAAATTGAAGGGTGGTGTTAAAAAAAATTAATTTTCTCATGCAAGTAACCAGAGTTTTGTTTTGCCGCAACTCATAAATATGCTACGGTAAAAGCTAACCCCATTTGGTTAACTAATAGTCTCAATTTCCTATTTAGATAAGAACACAGGAATTTACCGCAAATAGCAAGTACATTTTCTTATGTGGATTAGCATAAATTTGTGGTTTGCCGCTACTCTTAAATACATATGGTTAATGCTAACTTAATTTTGTGATAACTTATCTAAATAGTAAATAACAAATAAGTAATAAATAACAAATAAGTAATAAATAACAAATAAGTTATAACTACACGGGACCTGATATTTGTTGTTCTACTGCAAATAGTAAGTACATTTTTTTATATACATAAGCATAGAGTTGTGGTTTGTCATTACTTGTAATGCGGTATGGTTAAACCTAACCTCATCCGATGATAACTTATGAAAATCGAAACTGAGGTAGTAAGACACTAGATTCCTCACAAGGCAAAGAAATTGGGTGTATCGAGAAATCAAATTTGACATCCCTAGTATTATGAAGAACTAAAATCCAGTCTGCTACCTGACAGATCTACAAACACCTTTTACACTATGAAATTTTAAACATTATTCTACATATGGTAAAAATATTGATGCAACACTTCTGGGCTAAATGGACTAAACTTACTTGTTTGCAATATCAGTACGAAATGTTGGCGGGAGATTGCACACCCCCAAATTTATCACTGCGAGTCCCATGTTGCTGTTTGGATTAATCCCCACACCAATCAATGTGCGGCCAATTCTAGAAAGAAAGATACATATGTAATCTAAAAAGAACCAAAGTAAAAAAGAGAAATTTTTATAGCTGAATAGTTGATGCCTTTGGTATAAAAAAGTACACTCAATCCTACCAAACTTGACAAGTAAAAAATTATGAGGTTTCTAGATTTCACATATTTTACGTGATGGGCATCACGGAAATAAAACTAGCACAATATGGTAGTATTACTGCATGCCTGTAAATAAAATATATTTTAATTGTTCACTGTGCTTTATGGTGGAGAAATAGGGCAAACAAACTATTTCAAACAGTACACTATCATATTACGTAATTAAAAATATTATCTACTTTAACCAAGACCGATGTACACATACGCACAGATATACACAAAAAATGACATATTTGTGTGTAAATGCGACTTTTGCTGGCGAGGTTAGCTTCCTTTGGCAACAAGTTATGGTGCCATCCATGCAAAAAATGTGTTGTCCCTCTTTGTGTGTCAAGTACCAGTCTGTAATTACTTGTGCATCTGTCACATTGGCTATTATTGGTATCACATGAATTTATTTATTTATTTTCATTCATAGTGTGTGGAAATAGCAGTAAGGCTATGGAACAAGTCATTTATACATAATAAATACACACACCTGTTTTTCGCGGCAAGTGAAATAAACACTAAACACACAGTTTCTCGCAAAAAAAAATAACAAAACATGCAAAAAAATACAGTTCTGGCGTGTATAGACCACAAATTTTCACAAGAAAAAATGACTAAAAAAAAAAAAAAAGTGGTGCGCGGTTAATTTACGCAATATTAGAATTTAAAAAATTTTCACTCCCCAAACATGTAAAGAAATTTGCCAACATACAGTACAGATTAATATTTTAACCTAGCACGCCGGATTCATACACATGCACCCCCCCCCCCTACCTTTTTGCTTATGCCATAATTTGTTTGCTCGCATTCATAAACAAAATAACCATCCCGGACGCGTAAAATGTAAACATGTTGGAGCTCGGCCATAGATGCCGTACATGGGAATATTTTGCTGCTATACTAGACAGATATGCGTAGTTTGCACGCCTGCTGCCGCATCACAAGTGCGCATCGATAGACGCCATGTTTGTACGGAATCGTGACTTAACAATATTTACAGGAATACAAAAATGCAGTGTGGTCCATACGTGAAATATTAATAGTTGGTGAAGTTATATGAAACTGAGAAGTTAACTCTAAATGGTTGTGATGATTTATGACAGAGAATTCGCAGATGAAGTGTTTTATATTTTGATAAAGCAAAGAAAATACTCGTGTGCAAATATTGTAATGTGCGGATTGAGTGGGAAAGGAATGACACGTGCATCAATCATATAAAAAATAGTGCGTCGCACAACAAAAATAAGGATAGGTTAGTAGCATCATCATCTGGTGTTAAACGACAAACTCTATTAACACAATTAGTTCCTGATGTTAAAAAAATGAAACGAGACAAACAGGAATTTTTTTTTACCCACAACACAAACATTCATGGAGGCTAACTACATTACAGGTAGACTGATATGATTTTAAGAAACGTTTTTAGTCGCATTTAACATCAGGCATACTAGCTTTACAGTTAGGCCTATTGATCATGTACATGGATTGTTTACTTGCATTAGGCATGTCATGCAATACATTACAGTACTGTTTTTCAATATTGTTACAGGTGCAGGAGATCTGTCAACAGCCAACAGACTGAGGGAGGGTTATGTACCCATCGTCATGAAAGAAGAGGAAGAGCGACTAAAGGCAGCAGTCAAAGATCAACGAGTTTGCATACTATGTGATGAAATGGCAGTGCGTTTTCATGGTTTTGGTTAAAGTCTAAGGGTGTGGAGATGCAACAGTTCAAAAACTTTGTCGGGGGAGTGCAAATTCTGAAGAACGCAAATACTACAGTATGTTCACAAGCCATTGTTGATGATGTGCATAAACTAGAAATGAAGCATTTCTATATTGTATCAATAACATCAGATTCTGCACGTTACATGACCAAGTGTATCGGGGCAATAAGCATTCCTGTTTCTGAAAAGTTGGTGCACACACAGTGCTGGGCGCATAAACTTAATCTAGTAGGAAATACATGGTTTGTAGTTCTGTATGAACTGAACACGTGTGTCACTCAAGCAAAGAATGCCTTTTTTAACACACATAAGAGAAAGCATGCCTGCATGCTGTTTTTAACAAAATATGAAGATCAGACACAGGAAGCCAAGTTTTTTCCCCATTCCAGTTATTACTAGATGGAGCTCATGGTTTCAGAGTGTAACAACTCTCTCCTCGCAATGTTGTGACCTGAAAAAAATGTTTGAATTGCTAACAGATAGGTTTTTTTCCCCCCAGGAAAACATCAGATGCACTTTCAAAGCTTTCCAAACAAAGTCAGTCACATTTGACTTCACAGTTAAAATTGGTTGGTAAGAGGAGTCTCAAAAAATTAAATGATTGAGTCTGACAGTTGTAGGGAATTCAGTGAATGTCTTGGTAAACTCTTTCATTCAAGAAATATTCTAAAATTGTCTTTAAAACAACCATGAAATATGTGATGCAATGAAAAAAGTACCTATCTTGTGTGAGCTTTCATCTGTGAGTTTGCAACCATATCTGTTGTTCAGGGATTCTGTAGTTAACGTGTTTCAAAATGATAAAGATGTCGATATTGTTAAATTGTTGCTTTCGCTGAAGTGTGATTTTTCTGACTTTGTTAATGCTGCAGTGAAATTGGTATAGATTTCAGTCAGCAATGTAGACACTGAAAGGAGTTTCTCAATGTATGGTAACATAATGACTGACAGAAGGACAAACCTTAAACCAAGCAATATGGAATTAATGTTAGTGCTTGCATTTTCTGATTAAATGTATGATATTTTTTTTTTGTGCCATCACTAAAGTAGCCAAAGTTTGTTGCAATATGAAATATGTGCGAGTGCTTGTATTTTTTAACAAAAATATATACCAAACCAAATTTTAGCGAAAATGAATTAAAAATTGACGGAATTTATCAAAATTTTTTGCCACAAACAAATGTATCTAATAATAAAACATATAAAACTTATGTTTTTTTTAATATTATATATATATATAAACAACTATGACTATAAAATGATCATAATACATATAAAAACAAAAAACCATCCTGGATGACTCAATCCATTACTTTTGCAACCAAAAGCTGTTGCGCTTACCATGTACAATGCAGAAAGTGTCCACAGAAAGCACTTATGTAATTAATTTATTAATACCACAGGGAAAATTGGTACACATAATAATATATAGGCCCAATGGAGGACTTAAAAAAATGAGGCTGTGAATAAACAAGGATAAACTGTACTAGAAGTTTTCATTCCATACTAAAGTCACTTGTCAATTTTATGGGGAAACAGAAAATGTCAGCAGTCTGTAAGTATCTGTTCTTAACTAACACCTTCAAAGAGATCACTCAAAACTGTCCCAATTTCCCAAAAGTATCAAGCAAAATAGATAATCAATTTCTGTAAAGAGCAAAAATAAACATTTAGTTGAACAAAATTTTCTAAATAGAAAATGCCCCATTGAATGGTAATTACTTACACATTCACACTGTTCATTATGTGGAATGCAAAAATGCACCTTAAGCATACCTGCAGGCTGTGAGCATTAGGTCGGCAGCTAGATGCAGCTCCTGGATCACCATCTCACCAAACTTGCAGCCCAACTTTGCTCGGAACAGATTGTTCTGGCACTTCTTTATGTACTTGGTCACCCTCTAAACAAAGAGCCCATCTTGCATAAGAAACCTTTCACACACACTATAAACCTTATTTATTTTACTGCAAAGTGCTAATCATAATATATAATACTATAACATTCTGTTCCATTTCAATAAATTTACTAAAGCTATGCTACAGTAGAGCACCCCTTAACCGGAAAAGAGACAGAGGGAGGGAAGGAAGAGAGAGAGAGAGAGAGAGGGGGAGGTATAGAGGGGGGTGAGGGAGGGGAGGGAGAAGAAAATAGAGAGGGAGGAAAAGAAAGAGGGAGGGAGAAGATAGAGAGAAGGGGGAAAAAGATAGGGGAAGAGAGAAGGGGGAGAAAGATAGATGAAGAGAGAGGGGATAAATAGAGGGGGCGAAAGAGAAGGGAGAGAAAGAGAGGGAGCAAGGGAGGGAGAGAAAGAGAGGGAGCAAGGTAGGGGGAGAAAGAGAGGGAGGGAGGGATAAGGAGGAGAGGGACGAGGAGAAGGGGGAGGAAAGAGAGGGAGGGACGAGGAGAAGGGGGGAGGAAAGAGAGGGAGGGACGAGGAG
>NQII01005340.1:203592-226683 GCA_002778355.1 Clitarchus hookeri
GAAAGAGAAATAGAGGGACGAGGTGGAGGGGGGAAAGAGTGAGAAGGACGAAGAGGAGGGTGAAAGAGAGATAGAGGGACAAGGAGGATGGGGGAAAGAGAGAGAGGGATGTGGAGAGGGCGGAAAAGAGGAAAGAGGGAGGGATCGTGAAAGAAAGGGATGAGGAGAGGGGAAAGAGAGGGAGGGACGATGAGGAGGGGGAAAGAGAGAGGGACAAGGAGGAGGGGGAAAGAGAGATAGAGGGACAAGGAGGATGGGGGAAAGTGAGAGAGAGGGATGTGGAGAGGGCGGAAAATAGGAAGGACGGGGAACGGGAGAGAGAGGGATGGGGCAAAGATAGAGAGTGGGACAAGGAGGAGGGGGAAGAGAAAGAGAGGGACGAGAAGGAGGGGAGGAAAGAGAGAGGGACAAGGAGGAGGGAGGAAAGAGAGAGAGAGTGAGGGACAAGGAGGAGGGAGGAAAGAGATAGAGGGATGAGGAGGAGGGGAGTAAAGATAGATACAGGGATGAGGAGGAGAGGGGAAAGAGAGATAGAGGGATAAGGAGGAGGGGGAATAGTGATAGTGGGAGGAGGAAGATGGATGGGGAAAGGGTAGAGAGAGGGATGAGGGACAAGGGGGAAAGAGAGGTAGGAGAGATAAGGGCAAGGAGAGGGGGGAATGAGAGAGGGATGAGGAGAGGTGTTGATGAGGAGGGGATAGAGGGGGGTAAAAGAGAGGGAGTGGGAGAGGGTGGGAAAGATAGAGGGTGGAAGAGAGATATGGGAAAGGGAGAGTGAGGTTGGGAGGGAGGGATAGAGAGGTGAGAGAGGGGGAATAGAGAGAGGGAGAAGAGAGGGGAAGATAGGGAGAGGGAGGAGGGAGAAAGAAAAGAAAGGAACCGAGCAAGCTTGCTTGGTGCTGGATGGCTGTTGTTGTGACCCTTTGCACGGGTAGGGGGGCAGCGGTGGTGGTGGTGGATTGGAAGGATGCCAAGTGAGAGGGTGAAAGAAAAGAGAGAAAAGAAGTGTGCAAGCTGGATAGTGGCTGGAGGTGATACAAAGCACAACAGTCGAGGACAGGCAGGGTATAAAGTATGCTGCGACCCTCACGCGTTTAGACACACGTGATGAGCTATTCATTTCTTATTATTTTTTTGACTTCCTTAGGGGGAAAATATTTTTTATGCCAATATCTTGTAAATAACCTGCACCCCACTTTTTGTCATTTTTTTTGTAAAAATGTGCGGCACGGTACTTTGTGAACTTTGTCTATAATACGTCAGCCCTGCTCTTGTAAATGTATGTTTTGCCGACGTGCTATGCAGTAAGGGAAAAACTGTCAATGGAATTGACTATACTTCCGGAAGTTTTATCAGATGCATGTCAACACAAACAGTAACATGATATCCAGATCTTACTTACTCACCAGACACAGTGCCAAGAGATAAGAATCCCCCTAGACTCTTGAGAATGAAACTCAGTAACACAGCATCTCACATTTCATAAATGGTACATAGTGTTTTTTTAATGGTTTTGTAACTTTAAGGATAAAACTAATAATTTACACTGATCAATTTCTTAAGTTAAAATTATGTGCCACATATACACGAGTTCAGACTAAAAATGTGTTATTTTTCACACCATCCCACCCTCATTTCCCATAGCCAGAATTTTCCCTCAACCGGAATAGCCCTTCCCCCGACGATTCCGGTTGAGGGGTGCTCTACTGTATTTATAAAAATAAGTTGTAAAAAATATACACTCAACCTTGTTCATTCAGATGAAATCTCAACTGTAAAAACAAATTTTAAGAAACCATAAATAATAACAAAAAATACATAAATAAAATACACCGTTGAAAGCTGCATTGCATAGTAAATAAAAAAAAAAGGAGAAATTCATTAAAATTTACAGTGGCTATGCAGCAGGCGAGCTAGGTCGTTGACCTGTCAGCTGTTTTACAGCACGGCACGTTCCTCGCACTGCCCTGCAGCAGCAGTGCCAATCAATTTCGACAATGGTGTCTCATAAGCAGGGGAAAAATAAAACATTAGCCTTTTACCCCCTTTTTATACATTGCCTCCAACCATCTTTGTCCTTTTATTATTCCTTAAGGAGTTTGCTTGTCAGAGAAGTTTTTGACTGCCTGGTGTTAGAAAAGACATAAGAATTTTTGACTACAATTTCAATTTTAGTTGGATATGTTTTGTTTTATATTTATTGATGACTTCATTACACAATTTTACTTGGATTTAAATTTTGGGCACATTTTTTGGATTTATTTTGCTACAGTTGTTGGCGACCTATGCTACTTCTTAAGACAGGTTTCTTAGATTGCGAGTCTGGCATGAGTGGCAGCAAGAGGCAGGCAATCACACTTATCCAAAAACATGAAGTTATACAGAAGATGAATGCAGGCACTCACTCACAATGTTATTTATTCTAAATGCCCTTCCCCTCCTTTCCATAGGGAATTAAAGAGAGCCTGATTTAAATATGCCGCCGTGATGTTTTAAAAAGTTAGCAGAGGAACTGTCTACTGTTAATGTGTTCCCAAGAGGCATACCATGTTGCCTTGCACATTGTTCCCCATTGCATAATGTCTGCACCCTTGTTTTTAAACACCTAAAAAATAAAGTTGTTCCGATACCATGTTTCCAATACCGATACCAAAACCCTTCCCTCTTGTTGTTCCAGCTCACCATTATTGTGCAGAAATACGAGAAATAAAAATCACAAAAGGAAGATATTTTCCCAATTTATCTGCAGTATAAACACAACACAAAGCAGTAATTATTTAACTAATGAAGGGGGGCGAGGCGGATGTCTGCCACGAAAAATAAGACGTGTTCTATTACAAAACCTGGCGGGAGATGCCATGACTGCCGCTATGGCCTTGCACAAGCTTTTACGGAATCTGGTATCGTGTAATATCGCCTTTAGGCTTTTGTGCAGCGTTGCAGTCTGCTTTATTGTTCCTCTTAGCCCACTCAGAAGTCTTTTCAGCATAACTGGAGTGTCACTTTACTCAGAACACATTACCATAATATATAAAATTACGAATTGTTAATGAAAAAGCATAATTTTTCCTTCAGGGACATGTGAACACTTCACGTACCAAGTTAGCAAAATATACTGTTTCAATGCAATTTCACATTAGGGGACCCACATGGGTCAAAATTTGGGGAACTGTGAATGTCTGTAATCAAGGTTTAACTGTAGACCATAAAAAATGTTAAGATACATAATTCTGAATATTTAGACGCACAATGCACTAATGCTAGAATTCACAACCACGAAATGAACAAAACCTAGAACAGGCAATACTGTACTCCTAACCACTTTTAATACTACAGTATAAAAGTCAATTTTACACTTTGCCTGTACATCCCAATGTGGAAAAGTTAAGAAGATGTGCTCACCGCAAACATGTCTATGGATAAGTGCTCCAGCCCCACGTTGTCTGGGTCGGTGAGCAAGCGGTAAAGCGTGGAGCCATCTTGAGGGGGCAGGTCGATGAGATCCCCTGGCTCCTGTCCCCTGCACGACCGCAGCACGTATGTTTCCGCATAGCCCAGCTCCATGATGCAGCGCCCCACCGCTTCACTTTCATCCAGAAACACGTGGGCATCCAGCAGCTCCGAAACAGAGCTGTGCAGGTAGTCCTATGGCACACAGCACACTCCACCCTCCAGCCCAGCAACACACGTGATTCTACAAGTTTCTTCACAGTTTATTTGACCTTACAGATACTGAGGGTGTTTAAAGTCCTGCCTGTGTGAAAGATGGTGAACTGTTTCTGCCAGGGAGTCCCTTTGAGTCAGGTGATGGATGGCAAAGGCAATACAGTATCCTGCCCACCAAATGCTCTTCAATTCAAAAAAATCTCATTCTTAATCACTGTTTTGGCATTTTACTTTCAGCGACTTTGACAATTGGTCGCCTACCAAGCAGGGCATACGGATAAAGCAAGGTAACTTAGCTACAGTACATGCAGGCTTGGCTGGGAGGTGTGATGGCTGATGGCTGTACAAATAAAGAATATTTTTTGATGGAAGAAGAGAAATATTTTGGCAAACACCCACAGTTTAATTACTTATAGCTGAAAAAGGCATCCTATAAAAATATGAATTCCATAATCATAAAACAAGTTACACAACTCTATTCTGTAATACAGTATTCAGCATAAACTATTACCTAAAAAATAAGACAACCCCAAAATTTTTACTTTTGTCTCTAAGAAAAATTTATTCCCCCATAAAAAAGCTTTTGATAGTAATTTGGAGTAAAGCATATTCTTGTTTTCTGGCAAAAAAATTACGTGTATTATTGAATGTTTTTTAACTTTCTACACATATAAAACAGACAAGTCCACAGTCAACTAGCAGGCACTTCCCGCAACAAATCGTACCCAGTGAGTAGACGGGTTCCAGGCGAGTCCCGCCCCAACAACAAAGCCTGGCCAGCTGAATGGGTAAGGAGTGAGGTGGAAGGAGCCAGACCAGTGGGCCACTATGACACCTAGCGACCCTCGCTCTCCCACCGTCTGCACTGCTCGGTAGATGTTACATATGGAGGCCTCCGGGCACCCTGCAAGGCTAACAACACAATAGTACTTCACATGCAGGGTGGTAACCCAACTCTCACCAATATGAAAAGCATTCAAGATTATTTATGTCACACAAATTTTGACAAAATGACAATTTAAAGTTCCATGACTCAAGTTGTTGGTTAAAATTATGTACAGTAGAACCCTGTTATAACTGAAGGGACCCAAGAAATGCATATTTTACATAAGGGATGACATTATAAACAGGAAAATAATCATTGAAAACATGTTTGTGAACAAAAATAAAGTACAGTGAAACCTTTCTCTTACACGATTTACTTCTCAAGAGGCCGGGAAAAACTGTTGCAAAACGCATGGAAAAAAAAAAACAAAAAGGAAAAAAANGGGGGGGGGGGAGAATATATGTTGTTTGAGCATTGCTTGGGACCAAAGAAAAATAGGTGTAAAATCAAGGGGTATAAACGGAGGTTCTACTTTAGCGCATTACCAGGAATATGTTATAAAATTGAACATTATAAGAGGGTTCTACTGTAATAATATTTTTAGTTGCAATTTAAGTTCAATAACATAAATTCATTAAAAATAACATGAAGCCATACGACCAATACACTATGGATTTTGTTATTGACTTTCGCCTTTCAGAATTAAAAATTCACTCTTGTATGTTAAGCAATATAGACACATAAAGAATACACGGTCCTCATAAACTATATATACTTGAGTAAACATAGTTTCAACATTATTTGTAATAAATTAGCAATATCAAAACCGAATAGAAAATAATATCCAAGATATTACACAAACATTGGCTGCAGTTCCATGCTGACTGAGTTAGTGTCAACACAAATTTGTTCAATTTTTTTTTATTTCCTTCCTTAACAAATTACTCTCATATGTAGTTCACTCACTGTTACTTCACACTTTTCTGAAGTCGTGCTTGAGTTCTACTTTTAGGTACCAATAACATATCCTTCTGCTACATGTAAACAAAAACAATACCATGTTTTCAACTACCTAATGCTTTGTTTACATTCTCCAGCCGCCCCAACAATTTGCTATAAAATTTATTTTACGAAATGAAAATACATTTTTGACGAAATGGTAAAATTTTAATGACAAAATCAGCTCACTTTATTTACCGTAAAAGTGGGGCCCAATTAATAACAGTATTAAATGTTTGTTATACATGATTTTTTTAAAACACAGGCAGACATGTTAAACCTGGATGAATATTTCTAAGGTTTGTTTCAAAAAGTGTGAAGTAACCATGAATGGGAGTATAGCCATGTGATGCACATTGTCACAACACATTGTCACAACAAAAGGTAGCAAAATTCAGAAACCATGGAAATCTAAAATAAATAATGTGTAGAAGGGTAGTGCGCAACCGATAATGCTAAAGGTTGTTTAATACCCACCTCAGTTGCAATGATAAAATTGCACACCAGAGCTCACCACAGCTAGAAAAATTTATCACTGAAAAAAAAAGCTCCAAATCTACTTAATTATAAGGTTTGGGGAAAGTGGGTAAAGGTAACTTACTGATAAACTGTTATTAAGACTCACAGTTATGCAAAACATTTGAGAGATTGTTCACTGTAAACTGAGCACTTCTGAAAATCTTGCTTAAGATCTACTTGTATTTACATTACGTTTTCTTCCACCATATGTGCATATGACATTGACATCGGCCTCATCACTTTATTCATGCATTGGTTAAGTAAAACTGTGGAATTATTTTTAAAAAATCTGCTCATTTGTACACTTACATGCATTAAAAAAAAACAGAAAGCAAAATAAATAATTCTAGTATTCGCAAATGTGTACCCAACACTTTTAATTCAGCATTAAGAAATCAAACTATTTTCTCTGTGTTGTTATGAACTTTGAAGGGCACATGCCATTCAGCATGCCTATTAAAATATATGCACGTGGGGGAAGTTACTTTTTTTTTTTTTCCAAAGGTTAATTTCAAACGTGCTTAGGTAACCATGAAATAGCTTATAATAAAAATGTGTTCTATTCCTCAACAAGAAAGTAGAACACATTGCAAAAGATAAATGAGAAAGATATAAATAAAAAATTAATTACACTTTAAATAGGAAGACATAAGGTAAGTAAACAATATGTAGGAGATTCATCACAATCATGAGAAAATTACTTTCTAATGATCCTCAGCACCTCCAACTATCTCCCACCAAGTGTTCAACTAACTTATCTGTCTCCGTTTGTTAGTAAACCATTTATACTATTGGTGGGGTGTAAAGCACAACTGTGTAGTTCAGTGGAAAAAAACCATTAGTAAAATATGGTCTTTCTTCCATCAAACTGTTTATGTTTCTTATTGTCTATAGACAGCATGCACAAAATCTGTTATTGAGAGCGTGATTCTTCACCAAGTAAAGGGAAACCTCGTTGATGCAATTCCGTTTATTCAGTTTTCCCGTACTATTAAAGCATTAATTTACTGCATCCATCAATCAGATATTCTGACCTAAAGCCAAAATATATACAGAACAATTGTTTAGCTGTGAAATACAGTGAATTCTGATGATTCGTTCCCGTAACTAAAATTTTACTCTATTTCCCATTGGTACATTCGCCAAAGATTGCATGCATCATTCATTTTTGAACACTGTGTGAATGCAAAGCCCAGATAATTGACAACTGGTGCTATCAATATTACTGTTTACATCCCGCAATAGTTTTCTTGTTCTTATTCTTTTTCTATATCTTTACTGCACTCGTAGGTTGATGACAAAGGCTGCAGTCACACGGGAGACAGAACTAATTCACTCCAAACATGTTCAGTATTGCAAGCAGTTACACTGGCTCCGATCTTGTTCTGATCACAGTCGCTTCTTGTCCAAAGTAAACAGCTTGTATAAGTACATCAAAATGACTTTTCTTCTGTATTGCAATCCCATTGGCTGCTTAGAAAAGTAGCCATAGTGTATGGTCAAAATGGCTAAATTTGGCAGGAATTTCTGCATTTGTTGAAACAAATAGTAAGCCATTTAAAAAANTAGTGTATGGTCAAAATGGCTAAATTTGGCAGGAATTTCTGCATTTGTTGAAACAAATAGTAAGCCATTTAAAAAAACAGTATTCGCTATGCTGATACAATACAAATAAGGTAAGTTTAGTTAACATTAATAATAAACTCAGCCTTGATGAGTGTTGGAAGCAATTTGAGATAATTATGATAGCAGGTTTCCAAGGTTAGGATTGCCTTTTGTTTGTGTTCAATAATAGAAGTGCAACAACTGAAACTAGTTCCGTTCACAAACATGCTCAAACATGACTGCCAAACAAATTTAGAACTAACATGTTTTAGGCCACTCGTGTGACCACAGCCAAAGAGAACGAATCACACAATCTCTGAAACTGTATTCAATGAATAAGGTTATAACTGTGGCTGTATTTTGACAGGTGTGATTATTGTCATAAACTATCGGTTGCATGTTTGGTTACAATCGTAAAGGTTTGAAAAAGACTCTGCAAGTATTCGTTGGCAAAAATTGTCACAAATAAATCAGTTGTGGTAATTTAAACCAAGGGATTGAGCATGACTCGGCCAAGGAAGGAACACTGAAAAAAAAAAAATTAAACTTTGCTCACTTGCTCAATTTAAAGAATTGAAATTGTTAATTTCAACTGAATATTTAATCATAAATTGACTTGAATAAGTTGTTTTTAATGGCATCTTTAAGCAGTTGGTTTAAACAAACGCATTTTGAGGTTATGTATGATATATCTCTGGTCTAAATAAAATTCAACTCTGCGTCCATTGTTTTCCCACATGCTTCGCTTTTTTTTTGGTTGGTCCACTGAAAAACAAATTTTGCATCATTTCATTCTTAAGACTTCTGCAGTTTTAATTAAATGCATATGTTATATCATATTATTTTATTTTTATGCCAGAAGTGATTAAATATGAACGTAATCTGCTCTGTAAAATTTTGCACTCTCAATGTTCATATTTTTTGTATCAAGGGGAGGGTAACATGCTTAGCAGGTGTAATTTTATTCGCAAGACATCTGCCTATTAAATAAAACCAATATTTCATTTAAAAAAACATGTTTGTTTTACGCCAGTGACAAATAAACACAAACTTTAAGTCAAAAAACACTTTAAACATAATTTTTAAATTTTTCAGGGGTCAAAATNTATTTTATTTTTATGCCAGAAGTGATTAAATATGAACGTAATCTGCTCTGTAAAATTTTGCACTCTCAATGTTCACATTTTTTGTATCAAGGGGAGGGTAACATGCCTAGCAGGTGTAATTTTATTCGCAAGACATCTGCCTATTAAATAAAACCAATATTTCATTAAAAAAAACATGTTTGTTTTACACCAGTGACAAATAAACACAAACTTTAAGTCAAAAAACACTTTAAACATAATTTTTAAATTTTTCAGGGGTCAAAATAGGTTATTTTTAGACTTTGTGACCACAGCGATCTTACAATGGTATTCTTGAGAACTGGGGACACTTGTACAATTGGATTTTTACTGCATATGCAAAAAAAAAAAGTTTCTTTTAACAAAAATTATCTGATTACAGTAGAACCTTGTAAACTTGACACTTGGTACCTTGACACAGCTTTACAACAAATCAAATGGCATGCTTTATCATTTTGTCAATTTCATAAAAAAAAAAAAAAACTATTTTATAGAAATGCAGATAAATTTTTGCCACTTAACATTATTGTTAAAAATAATATTGCATTAAATCACTTTATATTTTCTAGTTAGAATTTTGTATTTGTGTTCTAGGGATGTCAATATAAATTTTCTTGATTCCAATTCTCAATTCCAAAACCTTTTACTCAATTCCACCTCGATACCGATACCAAAAATATTGGGGGAGAAAAAAAAAAAGAGAGAGGAGAAGAAGAAGGATTCCACTAAATATATTAATAGTATTTATTTGCATTTGCCACTATAAAAACATATTCATCATTTTAGATATTAGTTTTCTCCATCAATGCTGTTGAGATAAGCGAAACGTTTAGTAGCACCAGACCAATCAATATTGTTCATGTTTACGTGCAGTGTTATTGCTGTTGCCGTTTGCATGTTTAAGGTACACATATTCTCTTTCTATTTTATTGTAATACTAGCACACTGCAATGTTAATATTATGAAATACCTTAAAATCACCCATTTTAACTTGCACTGCACTGTCAAAAAGCCTAACAATCTTTTCAATAAAGCAACGTTTTTTACGTTAGCCTAAACAAATACTGTTTCAAGCTTTTTTAACGTCTCATTCGATACTATCGGAAGTTATTTCGACTAGCGATCAATTATGTGAACGTTCTCAAGTACTTTCAGCACAAACTACCACAATTGATCGCTCAAACCAACTATGCTTTTTGTTTCAAGGTCAATCTTACACAATTATTCCGCTTTTTCTTGACGAGTTTAATTATTTCATGATTTCAAGCAACTAAAGCAAATTTTGCGAAAACTTCTTAATTTCATGCCTTACGAAAAACAGGTACCCCTAGCTATGGTTAAAGCTAACAGCGTTTGCTGATGAGAGTTAAGAATCAAAGTAGTCGGACACTAGATTCTGAAGTTTATCATAATGCANATGAGAGTTAAGAATCAAAGTAGTCAGACACTAGATTCTGAAGTTTATCATAATGCAAAGAAATCAGTGGTATCGAAGGAATCAAAGAATCTTATTTGACATCCCTATTTATTTCATATTTTGCAAATATCTGGTAAACTTTGTTCATGCTTTGCTCCAAATAATGAGTTCATAATTACAGTAGAAACTCGATACAAAGTACACAAAGGGATTTGAAGAATTTTATACTTAACTCTGAAAAATACTTCATATTGAACAAGTATTAAATGGTAATACATCTGCCAGAGATTTAAAAGTGAAAAGTACTTTATACTAAGATTTCACCGTAGGTACATATTCACATATAAATCCATTAAAACTTGACACCCACAGTGCTCATTAGTTCGAGCTTCCCAGGTTCTACTGTCTCATAAAAAAATTTATATGTCAGCACAGTAACTGAATACCAAGAAATATCATGCCAAAAGAACGTAGGAGTTAAATTTCCACAGACAATGCTCAACGAGTTTAACCAGCTTCATAAAACTAACTAGTTATGAAAGAAAACATGGAGTTACAATAACCTGTTCCAGCTGGCAGTTCCAGGGCACAGACAAGTCATCCCTCCTCGCTGGTAGAACTCCTGGGTCCACTGCAAGAAGTCATAATCTGCCTGCCAGAATGGACACACACATACACAATCACTCGTTAGTTCATGTAGTACCCAGCCAGATTACACACATTACTACACACCATACAAGTNCACACACATACACAATCACTCGTTAGTTCATGTAGTACCCAGCCAGATTACACACATTACTACACACCATACAAGCAAACTTACATGATAAAGAAAGTTCTGTCCATGTCCTGCAAAAGAAATATCCAAACATGCAAGTATTTACAGTACATTACGAGAAGATTGGTCACAAAATACTAAGTAGATTGACTAACTGAAATCAACACGTTTCTTGAAGCCCATTGAGAAAAACAAAGAATATGCAATGCAAGATGGTGCTTCTGCCAAAGTTATATGGAAATACTGTATTTTACCAGTATAATACATACTTTTCAAGCTAGTCCACATGTCATAAATTTGTACATTTAATTGTGGCCCACAACACTCTGAAAAAGGAAATGTGCAGGAACAAATATCTAGTCACGCAATAACAGTAATCCTCAACACTACTTCATGCAAAAATATTCCAAAACTCTTTACGCTGGCAAATAGTTAACAAGAATAATTAATATGATAACTGTAACACATTTCCCAAGGCCAGTCAAGGTGCACAGAAGAAAAATTGTTATTTGATAACTGATATGGCTTGGGTGGTCATGTTACGTTCCATTGAAAATGGAACAAAAAGAAAGACATATATTATTGTAAAATATTTAATAAGGAAAGTTTTTCTCCTCTGCTGCCCCTGAGGACCAATAGAGTTTTAGGAGAAGAACAAGATGCACTTTTCCAGGAATACCTTATAGCATAAACTCTCTTCATGTTAAAAGTTGTTGCCTTACTTGGTGATTTAACGAAGGGGGCAGGTTTCCAGTAACTTCTGCCCCTCAGAGCTGGGACTAACTAAAATCTTTGGAATTGCTTTTGCCAATTCTGCATGTCCACACACAGCAGGGCAAAACTAATCTCCAGTTTTCGCTGGGAATTTCAGTAATATGTTCTATTTTATTACATNCACACACATACACAATCACTCGTTAGTTCATGTAGTACCCAGCCAGATTACACACATTACTACACACCATACAAGTAAACTTACATGATAAAGAAAGTTCTGTCCATGTCCTGCAAAAGAAATATCCAAACATACAAGTATTTACAGTACATTACGAGAAGATTGGTCACAAAATACTAAGTAGATTGACTAACTGAAATCAACACGTTTCTTGAAGCCCATTGAGAAAAACAAAGAATATGCAATGCAAGATGGTGCTTCTGCCAAAGTTATATGGAAATACTGTATTTTACCAGTATAATACATACTTTTCAAGCTAGTCCACATGTCATAAATTTGTACATTTAATTGTGGCCCACAACACTCTGCAAAAGGAAATGTGCAGGAACAAATATCTAGTCACGCAATAACAGTAATCCTCAACACTACTTCATGCAAAAATATTCCAAAACTCTTTACGCTGGCAAATAGTTAACAAGAATAATTAATATGATAACTGTAACACATTTCCCAAGGCCAGTCAAGGTGCACAGAAGAAAAATTGTTATTTGATAACTGATATGGCTTGGGTGGTCATGTTACGTTCCATTGAAAGTGGAACAAAAAGAAAGACATATATTATTGTAAAATATTTAATAAGGAAAGTTCCTTTCATTCCTTTCTCCTCTGCTGCCCCTGAGGACCAATAGAGTTTTAGGAGAAGAACAAGATGCACTTCTCCAGGAATACCTTATAGCATAAACTCTCTTCATGTATTTTCAACAACGGAATGAACCACTAAATTGCTTCCCCCCAGGTTTCCAGTAACTTCTGCCCCTCAGAGCTGGGAAGAAAATGCTCTGTTCTCTGGGACTAACTAAAATCTTTGGAATTGCTTGTCCACACACAGCAGGGCAAAACTAATCTCCAGTTTTCGCTGGGAATTTCAGTAATATGTTCTATTTTATTACATNTGTCCACACACAGCAGGGCAAAACTAATCTCCAGTTTTCGCTGGGAATTTCAGTAATATGTTCTATTTTATTACATTTCTCTGTCCAGATCAGAGGTATAGGAAACAGTCCCATTGTAACATATGTTTTATTCGTCTACACAAAGAGGCGTGGCAGGCTTTGTCTGACGAGGTTGGGCTGAAAAGACCAGGATCCACAGAATGGCCAGGGTTGATGTGGCTGTCAGCCAGATGATTGCCCTGACTAGGACTAAGGTCACAGCTGACAGTTTAGCCAGGTAGTAATGCAGCTGCCTGACCACTGCTGCTCGGATAACTGGTCGAGGGTCCAAAAGTCATGCCCTAGGTGGGGTCAGAAATAATGGTGATACCACAACGGGGGCGGCAAAGCAGACTGGTATATATATCACTCGGTAACTCTGGTCTCGAATTGTTAGCCAAAATCCAGTGCAGTGGAGGTACCAGCAGAGTGTGTGTTAGTGGCCGCCTGGGGCAGATCCACGGGTAGTTCCCTCAGCAAGCCTAGTATATAGAGCTGCTATCTTGGTGGCTGCCTTACATCTCCCAGCCTGGTGATGAAGCAGGAAGTGATAGACACAGCACAGGGATTTAGAAGGTGTCCAGCGGTAGCATGCAAGCAAGCTAGGTATTGAAGCACATTGAGCTAAGTGAAGAAGGCAGGCTTTTATCTGGGGTAAATGTTTTACTGGTGTCCTAATAAAAAGCATTCACACCCAGCCTGTACTCATTTAGTGCCCGAGGGACTAACCCTAGGTTGCCAACAGTATAGGGAGACGCTGTCATCACGGATTTGCAGCAAGGGGCGAGTGTGACCCCAAGAGCAGGCAGTGATACTCGGTACTTGAGTTTACAGGGCATAGCTAGAAGCAGACACNAGGGGCGAGTGTGACCCCAAGAGCAGGCAGTGATACTCGGTACTTGAGTTTACAGGGCATAGCTAGAAGCAGACAGCAGTGGAAAGATAAGGTGGCTGACCCAACAGTATAAAACTGGAGCTGATTGAAACAGCCTCTAACCACAGGATGTGCTGGTTTATATACTCTCAGACTGGGGGAGAGGTGTGCAGGAAGAGATGGCTAGGCACCTTGCCTACACAGCCAGGATGCATGNTATATACTCTCAGACTGGGGGAGAGGTGTGCAGGAAGAGATGGCTAGGCACCTTGCCTACACAGCCAGGATGCATGTGTGATACCTCTCTGCAGTGGGCGGCCAGGTGGAAAAGATGCAACTGCCGGACTACCATACGCCTAGGTGTGGCAGGTGGGCTTTTTACAGGTGGCGGCAACAACAGCAGTGAGTTGGCTCCCTTGTGACATGAGCGTGTAGTGGCATGTGAGGCATAACAGATCTTGAAAGGATGGGCCGAGACTATAATGGTATCAAGATATTGACTTTGGTGCATCAAAGTTTAGATGCAATTCAGGAACTATTTGTACTCTATTTCAGACAGATTCTCAAAAAATTATGTGTGAATAATATTGACTACAAATTAAATTAATTACCTGATGTTGGAAAATTTGTACATAATTTAAATAGTGTAGTAATCAGTAAGAAGTGTAAAGTGTACGTATGCCTATGTGCGATTTGAATAACTGTATAGCAGTCAAAGTAAAATACAAATTTTATTATTTTAGTGTTGTTTTTATAGATAATTTTATTTTCATTTTTATTATTATTTAGGTATGNTAAAATACAAATTTTATTATTTTAGTGTTGTTTTTATAGATAATTTTATTTTCATTTTTATTATTATTTAGGTATATTTACTAATTTTTTAATTTAAATCCCTTATTTTTTTACAAAAAAATTGAAACTTTTAAAATTGAAAACTATAGGCTGTAACAACTATTGATGTATATGATATCTANTTTTTTTACAAAAAAATTGAAACTTTTAAAATTGAAAACTATAGGCTGTAACAACTATTGATGTATATGATATCTAACCCAAATATATAAAGTAGTTCAAAATTTGTTCTTGGTTTTATGTTCCAGGAATTCATGCACTGCAAGACATTTCCAGAGCCCCTAAGAAGGCATGAGATATAAATTAACATTAAAACATAAATTTAAGTCCACAAGTTTTTGGAAGTAGAAATAGAAAAACTAAAAAGGGTAATAATCCCAGATAACTGTTTTTCCCAACTTTCTGAGCAATTAATTTGTTGTCAANAATAGAAAAACTAAAAAGGGTAATAATCCCAGATAACTGTTTTTCCCAACTTTCTGAGCAATTAATTTGTTGTCACTTTGATGCATTTAATTTTGCATATCATCTTACATATCATCTTGCACTGCGATAAAATATACAAATATACGGCATCGGAAACAGATCAGAAGGAATAAATCATTATAATAAAATANTCTTGCACTGCGATAAAATATACAAATATACGGCATCGGAAACAGATCAGAAGGAATAAATCATTATAATAAAATATTTGCTCAAGAGTTAGTAAAAAATAATTATGTAAAATTTCCCTTTCTTAGCTGTGTTTATGTATGAGCTTACATAAAATTGTTAAATTAACACCACAGAGGTTAATGGTATTTATTTCCCATACACCCTTGAGAAACTAATCAACTTGCCTGGAAGCCATACTCGACAAGAAGGATGTTGGCAGGCACTTCTATACTGGCCGGGATGTTGGTCCCACGCTGGTGCAGGCTGTTGCTGCAGAGCATGATGGTGACATCAGAGGAGAGAGACAGCAGCTGCCACAGTTCCTGCAAGGGGACGCGGGGACCGCCATCATCCTCCGTCTGTGTCTGCTGGACGAGCAGTGAGCAGAGCTTCGGGCCCACGTGCACGTAGCTGCAGTGCAAACACAACAATGCAGTGTTTTCTTCCCTAACCCACTTAAATCTACTGTTACAGTGGATGGAGCTCTGAGGTAGGGACAGGAACATATGCATGTAATAGGGTTGTGCGAATATTCGGTATACCGAAACTAAACCGATAAATGACAACTTTCATTTTCGTTTCTGTAAGGAATTTGGTAACCAAAAGTTGTAACAAAATGAAAATTCTCTGTTTCAATGAATTTTCGGGTGTTTAATTAATGTTAATTTAGTGCACCAGCAAAGAAAATTTTTTCCTGTAAAATCATCTTGTCTGTTCTCGTTATTTTATAACTGAAATAACTATATAAAACAAAAATTTTAAAGTAGGCAAGAAATCCTGTGGTAGATACTCCGTATGGTAGAGTTTTTTGGTTTGATTTTGCAATAAATTTCTTATACCTAATGTTTGGAATATATATAGTGTACATACTGTACTATCGACATGAAGTAGGCCTATTTTTAAATGGATTATTGGCAAACCTGCATACAGCAGGGAACTTCTGCCACCTAGGTTGGCCAACCTGTTTCTCAACTAGGAAACAACAGTCAAGATGGCGTCGTAGCCTTGTTAGGTAAGCAGATTGTTCATGTCGCATGTTTTTAACTTTTTATCATTGCTAAACAGTGCAATCTTGTGCTATTTTCGTACTTTTGTTCGCAATATGCATTATTGATGCAACACCTAATGAATAACTTGCTAAAATGTTATGAAATTCGTTAATCTTTCATTAAGGCTGAGCTCTTATGACATTATATTTCATTTTCGTTTCAGTTTCACGAAAGTTCATAGCATATCTCTCATTTTCGTTTCGTGAGAAATAAAGTCACATTCGCACAACCCTGGCTTGTAATGAAAATTAATGCAAGGAGATGGGCAATACCTTTGCTTGCTGAAAACACGTTGCTGCGAGAGAATACAATGTTGACCCTAAATGTTTCGGTTGTTGGTGTAATGAGAGTGAGAAACTAGAGAAGACACCGAAAAATAAACGTGCCTTTTGTAGAAAGAAATGCAAATACCCTGCTGTCGAGGACTTCTGAAGTGTTTTTATTATGTGGCAAGAATAATTTCTAATAAAATATTTTGCTCCTTTGCCATGAGGATGCTATGGCACTCGGTTAGACATGCTCGCAACATTGTAACTATATCTGCCCCCCAACCACCCCAAAAAAAAAANGGATGCTATGGCACTCGGTTAGACATGCTCGCAACATTGTAACTATATCTGCCCCCCAACCACCCCAAAAAAAAATTAATGACCTATGACATAGTTTGATTTGCACAGTCCTCAGCAACTTACCCTTACAACTGTGTTAAAAAATTGTGCCTGCATGGTTTCTTTCCTATAGTACTATAATTTTCAACACCCTTTCTTTCATCAGAAGTGTTCATACTTAGCCACCCCACTTGCCAACATGAAAGTTGCCAAAAACGTCTCAATTAAAATATTTAGTGGTACCCCCGCTTGAAACAAGAATTACATACACATGGCAGGTATGGCCAATCTTTCTCTGTCGTCACCAGTTACAAAAAAAAAACACTCAACACACGTTTTGGCTGCTTAATGTTCAGAATCGTTGAACTACAACTATTGTGGAGTAACTATAACTATTGTGGAGTAACTATAACTAACTTCCTGATAATAGGTATTTCTAATGAAGATGTCCACCAGCCAAAGGGCTTGTGGCAGCATGCACCAAATTCAAACAGTCAAACCAAAACACCACACACTACCATCCATAGATGCCCCTATAGGCTATAACATGGCATCAGAGAATGAGTGGCTCAGTGTATACTGTAAGTCACAAGCATTATTCCATTCGGCAGGGACAGGCTCAGCTGCCTTTCTGCTGTGAGCGAAGCATCTTCAACTTGACAGTAGGAGTGCCGAGGAGGGAAGAAGGCGGAAATGCTTTCAACACGAGCTGGAGACAGGGAGGAAGAGGTGAAGTGAAGATACAATAAGAGAACGGAAAAAATCATGAACCCTTGTTCCTCTTTTCTTTTTCCACAAATGTTGGTTTATTACTGAAACATCTATCTTTACTTTAACATTACCAGGCAACTTAATCACGAATTGAGAGAACTGGGGTGTTGAAATATTTTCACCAATTTGTCTTGTACATTTTATTATGTATGTCCTGTCAATGGAAACAACTTTATATGTAACAGCATTCAACTGGGCCTCTATTATTATATTTATAGATGAATTGTGAGAGTATTAATAGTGACTGCGGAAGACTTTCTTTCCTTTTGTGGTGATAGTGCTGGCTTAACTAGAAAGAGGGGAAACACACCACTCCCATCGGAGAGACCATCCACCCATTCAAAGATAAAATATCACGTAGAATGATTTTAGTTTTCTGTGCATGTGTCTCAATACTGGCTCACAAATTACATAGAGAACTGGCAAAATCATATGCAGACAACAGTGACAAAAAATATTTAAGTTTTAAAAAAAAATTCATGTATTTGCTGGAACAAACATTTTAGTGACCAAAGTATATTTCCAGTGCACTGAAACTTGGTCAGGAAGTATATATACTAACTCTACAAAACAAATGTCCAAGTACACAATGTGCTAACAGTCTCAGCTGCTTTTTTTCTACAGCTCTAGTTGCAAAAAAAAATAATTTAATATTGGGACTCAAAAGTTGGTTACTTCACAGCTGGCATGTGCTCTCCATTGCATATTCCATCTATGGCTATATTCCATTCATGGTTACTTCACACTTTTCTGAAGCCCTGCTAAAGTTCTACTTCCAGGATATTCCTCAACCTCATGCAAACTAAGCTTAACTAAGTCTAGAAATTAACACCAAAGGACAGCGCACCAAATTTGTGCGCACTGAGTTAGTAATATTTCGTGTGAGAACTATTTCTTACTAAATGCTACCAACACACACGTTTTCTCACTGTTGCTATTCATATTTATCATACTTATTATAAATGAAATATTATAATTTATAAATAAAATGTAGGTAAAACTTCAATTTAACGATACATAGCATATTTTGGAAATTACCAAAAAAAGTCATACATGGGGTAATTTTTCAAAGGTTCGATTCAAAAAGTGTGAAGATACCGCGAATAGACTAGACAGCTGTCAAGCTGTAATTCTGAACTACAGCTATAAGCTGTTCACAATTTAAGGAGACTTGATACTCACCATCTTTAATTTAGAGATTTTCTAACATAACCTGAAGTTAAGACATTCTTATATATATATTTTATACCATATTTACCCAAATATATGACAATTTCAAAAATAAGACGACCCCTACGTTAAGTTTTTACTTCGGTCTTCAAGAAAAATGTATTCCTTCACAAATTATTTGGTTATATAATGTAGAGTGATTATTTAATTTTAGCTTATATAACTGTATAACATAGNTATTCCTTCACAAATTATTTGGTTATATAATGTAGAGTGATTATTTAATTTTAGCTTATATAACTGTATAACATAGCCAAATTCTTTGCACTTAACATAGATACAGTAAACCTCAAATGCATTATGTAATACTTACAGAAGTTACACTTTCTTTATCTATCCCTATATTGTATAAGTAAACAAAAAACAATCTGTAAATGTTTTTGACATTTTGTTAAGTGCCTTCTACTGTAATGACCATAAGTATATTAAAAAAAAANAAAACAATCTGTAAATGTTTTTGACATTTTGTTAAGTGCCTTCTACTGTAATGACCATAAGTATATTAAAAAAAAACATTTATCATTACTTGCTACTACTCAAGCAAAAGCAAAAAAAAATTTACCTAAAAATATTTTATATAGGAAAATAAGACCACCTTTATATTTTTTGTGTTATATTCAGGTTTTAATGAGGGAGGGACCATGGTGGTGCAGTGGCAAGAGGACTCACCTCTGGGTGCGACCTCGCGGGGAATTGGGTTCAATTCCCCGCGAGGTCGCACTCAGATTTTCAAAGTGGGGAATAATGCCAGAATGCTGCTGGTTGGCAGGTTTTTTTGGGGATCTTATGTTGTCACCACTCTTGTATTAAAGCGATGCTCCATATCTACCTCGCTTCACCCTCACCGGTTCTCAAGACCTCGTTGTTAAAAACTGCTCAAACCTCTCCGCTCCACTTTACTAAGAGCTTTCCAATCAGTGTGTTGTCCATTAAAATAGGTACAGTCAGGACCCTATTTTATTGTACATAATTTAACAAGGGCAGTGATTTTATGAGGCCATTCTCAGGAACTAAAAAAAATATATACATAAAAAATTTACAAAAAAATAGAAAAATCATTACAAAAATTTAAGAAATTGCAATGAAAATTGATAAAAAAAAATGTTTTCTAGTCTACTACAATAAAATACATGGGTTATTGTGTTGTTACCTTANGGATGCTATGGCACTCGGTTAGACATGCTCGCAACATTGTAACTATATCTGCCCCCCAACCACCCCAAAAAAAAAATTAATGACCTATGACATAGTTTGATTTGCACAGTCCTCAGCAACTTACCCTTACAACTGTGTTAAAAAATTGTGCCTGCATGGTTTCTTTCCTATAGTACTATAATTTTCAACACCCTTTCTTTCATCAGAAGGGTTCATACTTAGCCACCCCACTTGCCAACATGAAAGTTGCCAAAAACGTCTCAATTAAAATATTTAGTGGTACCCCCGCTTGAAACAAGAATTACATACACATGGCAGGTATGGCCAATCTTTCTCTGTCGTCACCAGTTACAAAAAAAAAACACTCAACACACGTTTTGGNAACACTCAACACACGTTCTGGCTGCTTAATGTTCAGAATCGTTGAACTATAACTATTGTGGAGTAACTATAACTAACTTCCTGATAATAGGTATTTCTAATGAAGATGTCCACCAGCCAAAGGGCTTGTGGCAGCATGCACCAAATTCAAACAGTCAAACAAAAACACCACACACTACCATCCATAGATGCCCCTATAGGCTATAACATGGCATCAGAGGATGAGTGGCTCAGTGTATACTGTAAGTCACAAGCATTATTCCATTCGGCAGGGACAGGCTCAGATGCCTTTCTGCTGTGAGCGAAGCATCTTCAACTTGACAGTAGGAGTGCCGAGGAGGGAAGAAGGCGGAAATGCTTTCAACACGAGCTGGAGACAGGGAGGAAGAGGTGAAGTGAAGATACAATAAGAGAACGGAAAAAATCATGAACCCTTGTTCCGCTTTTCTTTTTCCACAAATGTTGGTTTATTACTGAAACATCTATCTTTACTTTAACATTACCAGGCAACTTAATCACGAATTGAGAGAACTGGGGTGTTGAAATATTTTCACCAATTTGTCTTGTACATTTTATTATGTATGTCCTGTCACTGGAAACAACTTTACATGTAACAGCATTCAACTGGGCCTCTATTATTATGTTTACAGATGAATTGTGAGAGCATTAATAGTGACTGGGGAAGACTTTCTTTTCTTTTGTGGTGATAGTGCTGGCTTAACTAGAATGAGGGGAAACACACCACTCCCATCGGAGAGACCATCCACCCATTCAAAGATAAAATATCACGTAGAATGATTTTAGTTTTCTGTGCATGTGTCTCAATACTGGCTCACAAATTACATAGAGAACTGGCAAAATCATATGCAGACAAGTGACAAAAAATATTTAAGTTTTAAAAAAAAATTCATGTATTTGCTGGAACAAACATTTTAGTGACCAAAGTATATTTCCAGTGCACTGAAACTTGGTCAGGAAGTATACTAACTCTACAAAACAAATGTCCAAGTACACAATGTGCTAACAGTCTCAGCCACTTTGTTTCTACAGCTCTAGTTGCAAAAAAAAAAGGCAATTTAGTATTGGGACTCAAAAGTTGGTTACTTCACAGCTGGCATGTGCTCTCCATTGCATATTCCATCTATGGCTATAATCCATTCACGGTTACTTCACACTTTTCTGAAGCCCTGCTAAAGTTCTACTTCCAGGATATTCCTCAACCTCATGCAAACTAAGCTTAACTAAGTCTAGAAATTAACACCAAAGGACAGCGCACCAAATTTGTGCGCACCTAGTTGTAGTAATATTTCGTGTGAGAACTATTTCTTACTAAGCGCTACCAACACACACGTTTTCTCACTGTTGCTATTCATATTTATTATAAATGAAATATTATAATTTATAAATAAAATGTAGGTAAAACTTCAATTTAACGATACATAGCATATTTTGGAAATTACCAAAAAAAGTCATACATGGGGTAATTTTTCAAAGGTTCGATTCAAAAAGTGTGAAGATACCGCGAATAGACTAGACAGCTGTCAAGCTGTAATTCTGAACTACAGCTATAAGCTGTTCACAATTTAAGGAGACTTGATACTCACCATCTTTAATTTAGAGATTTTCTAACATAACCTGAAGTTAAGACATTCTTATATATATATTTTATACCATATTTACCCAAATATATGACAATTTTAAAAATAAGACGACCCCTACGTTAAGTTTTTACTTCGGTCTTCAAGAAAAATTTATTCCTTCACAAATTATTTGGTTATATAATGTAGAGTGATTATTTAATTTTAGCTTATATAACTGTATAACATAGCCAAATTCTTTGCACTTAACATAGATACAGTAAACCTCAAATGCATTATGTAATACTTACAGAAGTTACACTTTCTTTATCTATCCCTATATTGTATAAGTAAACAAAAAACAATCTGTAAATGTTTTTGACATTTTGTTAAGTGCCTTCTACTGTAATGACCATAAGTATATTAAAAAAAACATTTATCATTACTTGCTACTACTCAAGCAAAAGCAAAAAAAAATTTACCTAAAAATATTTTATATAGGAAAATAAGACCACCTTTATATTTTTTGTCTTATATTCAGGTTTTAATGAGGGAGGGACCATGGTGGTGCAGTGGCAAGAGGACTCACCTCTGGGTGCGACCTTGCGGGGAATTGAACCCAATTCCCCGCGAGGTCGCACTCAGATTTTCGAAGTGGGGAATAATGCCAGAATGCTGCTGGTTGGCAGGTTTTTTTGGGGATCTTATGTTGTCACCACTCTTGTATTAAAGCGATGCTCCATATCTACCTCGCTTCACCCTCACCGGTTCTCAAGACCTCGTTGTTAAAAACTGCTCAAACCTCTCCACTCCACTTTACTAAGAGCTTTCCAATCAGTGTGTTGTCCATTAAAATAGGTACAGTCAGGACCGTATTTTGTTGTACCTAATTTAACAAGGGCAGTGATTTTATGAGGCCATTCTCAGGAACTAAAAAAATATATACATAAAAAATTGACAAAAAATTAGAAAAATCTTTACAAAAATTTAAGAAATCGCAATGAAAATTGATAAAAAAAAATGTTTTCTAGTCTACTACAATAAAATACATGGGTTATTGTGTTGTTACCTTAATTTGTATGCCACAATATTAAAAAAAAAAAAAAAAAA